>UCOJ01000074.1:0-239385 GCA_900474305.1 Cecidostiba fungosa | reverse complement strand
ACTACTTACGGAACATGTAAGAAATTATTTTAAAAGCTAATATCTTTTAGATTTTTAATATCTCAAAATCAACGATAATCAGTGTACAAGAGTCGGCTCAATCTGTCACACTATCGACTGGTACAATCTACCTGGAAAAAGCGCCTCAGATCTATTTTTTATAATAGCGATTTCTCGATATCCTGCCAAACTGACGGCTGGAAAGTTTGTTGATTTGACACTCGTTACCTTTTCCAACGTGAGTTTCGACCATAAAATAATTTTCGTTGTGTGAGTGATGGCAAGAAATTAACGAAATATTTTTTTCCAGGTGATGAAGTCTGCGTTCACGTATTTTAATCTCATTAGGACAATGATAGTATGATTTTTAAGGTGGCACAAAAAATGGTTATCTAATATTATAATGAAAGTTAGTGTTGAACATGCATTGCTTGTATGTACCAATTAAATAATCTATTAATTTTATAAAAATATACACAGAACATTAAAGAAAGGTATAATGTCTTTGCGAATTATTATTACAAACTGTTTTTGTTCTAAATGTCTTCCTTCCAGACCCTAACAACTGACGCATTGAGTAAACCCCGTTGAATATCGAGTACAAAAATAAACTACACGTTTCTTTGTCTGCGGTAATATTTTCGACGCGTATGTATACCTTCTTCTATTGTATATTTAAGTCCACGCGTATAGCAAAAACGATAAGTGCCTACCCTTTCAGAATAGACACGCGACGCATAAGTAATTGCTTTAAATGCACTTTTTGTGTCGTGAATACGATACTACGTCTGGCGGCGTTTTTTTTACCGCGTCGACGAATTATGAATCCAATGAATGTTGCAGTGGACGACGATTTTGTTTAGTCTACAAATGCTATATATATAATGCACTCTCTAATGTGATATATATTAACATATCACTTTATTAAAAATTATTATGAATACTTGATTCAAATTGAAAATAAAATAGATTCTGAGCTGTATACCTAATTGTCTTTTAATCAGATACACTATTTTTTTCATTGTAATAAAGTCATTTTATTTTTTATCACTGTCTTACTCTGCCATGAATTTACAAACATTAGCCGAACTTACAGCTACGAGTAAAAAGATTGAATGAATTTGCGAGTATACTTATACGTACGTACATATGCGTAACGACAATTATCTCTTCGTGAATAAAAAAAGGGCTTCGTGATCGATTCTCTATCAGGAATTCTATTCACCGTCGCTGTCGTATACGGAAACAAACTAACACGTGATAGTGGAAGCTTACTATCGTTTCTTACGACAGTTGCTTTCTCAAGTTTGGCATATACCTACGCTTAAGGCAAAACAAATATAGCAACGTACGATTAGTAAACGTAATAATGCTAACTATATCGCCGTTTGAATTTCGCATTATTTGCCGAAAATCATAATTTTGGTCAAAGTAACTTTTATTATCGCATGTATAATACTCGAGAAGAAAAACGTCAGTCTATCATATCATAATAAGGATGTGTGAAAACGTGCTTGACGGTCCTTACTATGTCTACTGCAAAAAATACTTGAGCCCCTTTGGAACGTGGCCGTTGCAAAACTACAAAATAAAGGTGCTGCTTCGAACGTTAATGTATTTAGGCTGCTGCTCTGCTTTCATTCCACATGTAAGTGTGATGTATAATTTATTATATTAAATGAATTTTAAAAATGCCATTCGTTCCTTCAGATTTTTAAAGCATACGATCTGCGCCACCACTTCCATTACTTTCTTTTCTGTATTCCCAGTATTATTTTCTACGTACAACTGTTAACGAAAATATCCTGTATGATCCTCAACGACGACAAGGTTATATTTTGGAAGGATTATTTTTACAATTTTTCAAAACTATAAGAAATTTTTATATGTCGTATATTAATTACAGTGCAAAGAATTGATCGAACAGATCAAGCATGATTTCCAAAGCTACACAGGAAAGAACTTAAGGATTCTTAACGAATACGCCGAACAGGCGCGGAAAGTTAATCGTGTATACGTCTGTACGTAACTGTTTCTTTTTTTTCAAAAAAAACGAAGATTTTTTGCACATTAGCACTCATTAGTATCGAAAGAATTTCTTTTTTGTACTATATTTTTAAAGATGTTTTTTACCGTTATTATGTTTCCACAGCTTACTTCATGGGTTCAGTGATACTCTACAACCTGTCGGCGTTCATGCCGTTGTTTCTGGACGTTCTCATGCCTCTAAACGTGACACGACCACGTCCCATACCCAGACTGATGAAATACAACATAAAGAGGCTTGAAAACAATTTTTTTGTCATCTCGCTGCACGGCTTTGTACTCAATGTCCTGGGCATTATGCTAATTCTGGGCTTTGACACACTGCTGCTAAATTGTTCGCAGCATGCTTGTGCCCTTTTTCAGATCGTAATGTGAGTTTTGTGGCTGACTACAACGTAAACTTTAGTTTAATGCCAATTTTAGATATCATTTATGAAGGGATGGTGTTTGGGAAAATTAGATAAAAGTACAACGTATTTAAGAAATAAATTTATTTCCGTCATATAAAAACTTAAATATTATCAATTCCTTACATAGAAACAGTTTTTTGTTTTTTAAATTCTACCTCTACAGCACACCGACCTTTTTTATAGAGCTCGCTCCATATTTGATGTCATTTTTTACAGAAGGAATAGCCTCGAAATTTTCTTCCTACTGTGTCGACATATTTAAAAGTATCACAAAATGCATCCAGTCACGTAAAAATTCGTGTTTACGCCTTTCCTTTCTATAGAAGACCAACGATTTTCTTTGGGATCGTATACCTCGATCCAAGTCTCACAGCGAGCTCCACCAATGGCCCAAAGTTTGCCTGAAAATGCAACAACCAAAAATTGCTTTCTCCCTTTATTCATACTCTCCACAGATGTCCACCTGCGAAAATAAAAAAAAGCTCGATAAATATATTAATTACTCAAATTTTAACAATGGTTATAGAAGTAGATAAATTTACGTTTTAAGCTTTGGATCAAACATCTCAACGACATTCAGAGAAATTTTGTCATTCCATCCTCCACAAACGTAAATTTTTCCATTCAACACAGCTGCTCCGCAGCTCGAGCGCTTTGTTTTCATTTTTGCCGCAAGGATGGACCATGCTTTCGTTTTAAGATCGTATACTTCAACCTATACAACATCGTTACTGCATTAAGTTTCAATAGATTTTCTTATAAATATTAAAGCACATTATTATGGTTTGAACCAATGAAAATCTCACAAACCGTATCCAAATAAACATTTTCCGATCCGGTTCCACGGCTTGCTCCACCTATTGCATAAATGCAATCTTCGAAAACTATAACAGAAGGAGCACATCGTCGCTCTTTCATTGGTGATATGAGTTCCCATTTTTTACGTCTGAGGGAGTATCTTTCAACTGTGTTAGTAATTTCTTCACCCGTCCAACCGCCGCATACGTACAAAGATTTCTTCAAGGATACTGCACCGCTTTCCCTAAAATTCCCGTAATCGAGATAGTATTATTAATGAACCAGTATAATCTGTTAAATATTAATTATTAATAAAGACACTTTAGTAGACCTTCGCGCAATTATCATTGGTTCCAATTCTTTCCAGCTGTTTTTACCAGGCTTGAAAACTTCAACGTTTGGGAAATGCATTTCGCTTTTTCTCGTTGCCTTCATTCCACCAAATTTGTATAATTTACCGTTGTATTCAGAACAACTGAACCAACTTAGCATATTTTCGTTTCTTTGCTTCTCATCAGATAAATAATTTCTTATACCATTTTCTGTCATCTGAATAGACGCCCAGTGATCTAGTAAAGTAATTATTTAAAAAAATTAGAAATGATGTTCAACACTTAATAAAGAAAAATCGTTTAATTTGTTTCTTACTCGATTCAGGGTCATAAGTTTCAATAACACGAGATTGATCTAATGTTACTAAACTTAATACAAATATCTTTTTATTCAAATGTTCCTTCGTTTTTTCTGATGAATTATTAGTAAATTCTTGTACGGAATCATTACAAGTCTCATTTACTGTTTGTTCTCTCGTCGAAGAATTATCTACTTCATTTTCCGAGCTGTTCTCGTCCAAACTATTTTCCATGTTTATGATATCGTCGTCTAATAATAATTCGTCTTTCACAATATTATATATTGGTTCTGGAAAGCCATTGACAACAACTTCTTTTGGAACTTTTGTCATCGTATTTTTAGGAATTTTATCTCGCGAAGATTCTCCCGACGATTGATAACCAACGTCGTTTTCCAAATTTTCTTCTCGATTTTCTAAATGTTCAGCTGTTCCATTATCAATTAAGTTTTCTGACTTTATGTCTGCTTCAACGTTAGTATGATAATCTGTTGAGTTTTTTTGTTTCATTAATTGATACCTTCTCGAATGTACTTCATAAACTATTTCTCTAAAACAAAGAAAAGAATGTTACTCATTGGCTCGAATTTGATAAGTGTATCTAAAAGTTGTTAATCTTACTTGTGCTTAAAGCCAATAGAATTTTCTTCTTGGAACAAATAACCATCTATATCATCGCAACTTAAGTTGTTCAATTCAACCAGGCTTAGTAAATTTGGTATATCAGTACTTCTTTGATCATAGTCGTGATTAATCCATCTCATAATAGCATTGAAAATCGACTGTGTACTAGCTTGCAATTCAACACTTAATAATACGGTTTTCCAAAACTCAAAGTCAAGATCGAGATAGTCATTTCTCAATGAAGTGTTTTCAAAATTTTCTTGCATCAATCTCGTTAAAAATATTTTGCATGATGTGCATATGCGATCCGTTTTTAGATTTGTGGCGGCTTTTAAAATACTGAATACATTGTCTTCAGTCACTTTAATCTCTCCTGTGTAGGCGTAATTAATGATAGAATTCATGCTTCTGAAATAACAAAATCATTTTGTTCATGTTATAAGTGAGTTCTATAAAAGTTTTTAAAATTAAATAAAATAAATCTATACGAACTCTGGATCTATGTCTGTTATTCTTTCTGTTTCCGTAGTGTTTCTGCGTCGAAACGCTTCGTCAAAATAGCCTATAGAATTTGCAAGAATCACTTTATGAGCGCGAAACATTCGTTCTCCGACCTAAAAATAACGGATTGCTATAAATGTGATTATAATTTTAAAAAATGTCGTTATATTATTTAATTATTTATTAATAGCGAAAAAATAGAACACAGTGTACTAGAACACTTTTACGACCAGTATTTTTCAACTCCTGCTCATTTTATTTTTAAATTTTTTATAAAATACTCTGAAAACAAGTCATTTTAGAATAATCAATTTGATTGATTCCTTTTAATGTTATGTCAGTCGAGTATCACAATGTTATAAATTTTTGTCACACTACCTCGATTGTTACATCCTTCAAATGTTCATAAGAATTCACGTCTTTTAACAGCGCAAAATTATCGGTTCGCAGAACGAAAAACTTTACATCATTTTCGTTTTCTTTTTTAATTTCTAACAAATTTGGACTTATACTAGACGTTTCAGTAGTTTCCATTTTCGAGTACGCACATACAACTGGCGAACTTCTAGGTTAAGATCGCGAGTCGAAATATTTGTTTAAAAGCAGCAGCAGAGAATATAGATTATTCTATATTCTCTGGCGGTAGGGGAAAACCCGCGATAAAGCAACGCTGCCCCACCCGTTGCACATGATGTTACGCTATACATACGACAGTCCGATAGCAGTGGACCCACGCATGCGCTTTTTGATGAAGTCATAATGGGACGTGCGAAAATTCAAAATTATATTTCTGTAGGAACGAACGAACATCTCTCATTCTCCACAGTAATATATAATAGAAACGGATTATGCGCACCTAAGTATATAAGCCAGACTAAATTGATGTATATTTTTATCAATAGCTGAAGCTTATCTTCGCGCGATAACGTTATCAATAACGATAGGTAGTATTTTCATACATTTATATTGTTCCTGTTCCTTGAATAAAAAATGTCTTTTATTTTTTTCAAGTCTGCTTATAGATCTTCAGAACCATTGTAAGGATATAGCACACGGCTCGGCCTATATAATGAAAAATCAATTTCATAGCTCGAGCTGACCACTAGAGTTTCTTTCGTGTAAATACTAGAATTAATAAAATTGGCTTTCTTTTGTGTAAACTATAAATAATTTAATAAAGTAATAAGAAAATCGTTGCAAAGAAAATTTTAATCAACGTCTAGTATTTTTCACACCTAGATAGAAGTAGCAAATATATCTGTCCCCTAAGTAACAGTACACTTTTTTTTTACTTTGTGAACGATAATATATAAAATATCTTAATAAAAGTTCTGCCTCAAATTATGAAGCACTCATTCCTGTTGGTTTTAATTGTCTGTTTTACGCATCAGCTCGTTGTAGCAAGATGGGCCGAACCTGTAATTAAGAAAATTGTTGAAATTAATCCGTATATGATATTCTTTAATGTAGATAAAATTTCATCCACTCTTTTTGAGGAGATGAAGGAATTACTACAAGAAATTTCAGTAATCATGTATAATCGAGATCAAATAACAGATGAAGCAAAACTTTCGTATTTACGTTCTATCGTGCGCTTGACAGTAAGCCACGAAAAATTGCACATCGTTCTTTGCGAAATCCAAGTAGAAAAGATCGATAAACAGTTGGATCTACCAAATCTTTTTTTAAACTATTATAGTAGATCATCGTATAAACGTACAAGAGCTAAATGTTTGGTCGTCATATCCACAAATAAACCTTTATCGGAAAGTTACACAAATTCAATTCTCTATAAGAGTTGGAGCAATCAATTTTTAGATTTTACAATCCTCAACGTGGTTAAAAACTCCAAGGCTTGTGGTGTAAAAATCGTTAAAATGTTCTACAATCCTTTTCAACGAGTTTTTGTTAAGGAACCATGGAATTCTAGTTTGCAACTTTTTCCTGATAAACTGAGAAACATGAATGGATATCCTCTGAAAGTTCCTGTCTTTGAAGTTCTACCGTATTTATTTGTAAGCAAAAATAGTGATGGATCTATAAGAAGTATAAATGGAATACATTACGGATTTTTTTCTTTTTTATCAAAGTTCTGCAACTTTTCCATAAAAATTACTGCAGAGTACAAAGCGTCTCACAATACTACCTTAAGAGCAATTATGCATAAGTTGTTGCACAACAATGAAGTAAATATGTTACCAATACCGGAGTATACCATTATTTTTGGAAATCAATCCTTTACCGAAACTAGCTTTCCGGTAGACTTCGTCAGTTTCATTGCTTTGGTTCCGGTTCAACCTTACAATTTCTTGATTTTGCCACATTCCTTACTTTTTAATCTACTTGCAGTACTGACAATTTACGTCATAATCAATGTCACAGTTTGTCTTCTGAAATTTGACCGACGATATTGGAATGCAACATTCGTCACAGAAATGCTACTTAACGTTTCTGTAACGAGAACAGCGATAAACTTGTCTGAACGAATCTTCTTCATTAGTATAGTTTTTGTGTCGTTCACGTACATGAACGATGTTCTCTTAAAGTTGATGGACATCAAAATCGCAACTGATTCAAAAAATTTCGACACTTACAAGGAATTAAGTGATTCAGGATTGGATATTTACATTGAATCTCCGGCTTACGATAGTCTATTGCCAACGTACGACGAATATGCTAATCAAATTGTATCAAAGATGAAAAGCACAGCAAAAATTAAAGAATGTGTCAACAAGTTAATCATAAATAGAAATTGCATATGTCTAGTCTCGGAACCGTATGGGGAATTGTTATTAACATCATTTGGAGCGTATGATGATGCTAAGCCAATTTTGAAGAAGTCAAATTTCAAAGTCTTTTTTAGTTACGTATCGTTTCATTACGAAAAAGCCTCGCCATACGTTACAAGATTCGATCAGATATTCATCAGAATACTTGAATCTGGTATTTACCAAGCGTGGGAGAAACCTTATCAGAGAAATAAAAATGATACTGTCGCCGAAGAGACAAGTAGTATTTCTGCAACACAATTTTACAATTTGCTTGCTGTGGGATACGGTATAAGTTTTTTAGTTTTTTGCCTCGAATTGGGTTACAGTAAACTAAACCTCACTAAGCACGTAATTGCATAGTAGTTACGTGCTCGTTTTCTAAGGTTTTCTAATATGGCAACTCTGTAAATGCAAATCAATAAATGAACCACTTAACGCACGTTTGCACACGGGATCTATACAATTTCTGCATCAGAATCGCATAGTTAGTGTATTCTACAACTTTTACAAAACTTCCGCAATGACTTTCACAGAACTGAGTTGGAAGATACAATCGACGAGCATAAGATCGAAGCCACTTCAAAAACTGCAAAGGACAGCAATTCTCGAGATGTATTCTACCGAGAAATCGTAAAGATCATTATCAAACGCAAACACGCCATAGAGTTAAGTATCGTAATTTTCCAATTTCCATATCATGCAACTGCCTGTTGTCTCATTTTTATTTCTCCGCAGATTCGTCGATCTCATAGAGTCGACTTATGCGGTGGCTAACTTCATCGTCATCGGCCTGACATTGGGCATCATAACACTAGCTGAATTTGAAGTACGTAATGTCGTGTCACTTGTATCCAATTGATTGAGTTGTGTGCATGCATCTACGATAGAGATTTTTTTCTTGCGCAGACTGTGCAGCACAAAGACAACCACGAGATTGCCTTCAGGTTCGCACTTTTCACGAGTGGCGAGCTGCTCCATATTCTGTTTCATAACTATCCTGGACAAAGAATCAAGGATCACAGCTTGATGGTTTATCAATCGTGGTAAATATTTTGATTCTTCAACTAATATTGCACAAAAATAATGTGGGAATGAGAGAGTTTGTGTCGAATACAATACAACAAACTTGTTTGATTTTTAAATTGAATCGACTTTTCAGCTACAATTGCGAGTGGTACAGGGAGGGTATAACCGACGAGTCTAAGAAGCTCTTGAGCTTCATGATGTTACGGAGTCAGAAGCCGAGCTGCTTGACTGGTGGCGGACTTTACGATCTGGGATTGGAGAACTATGCAAAGGTATGATTTGAAGGAAAAAAAAGACGCTCTATAGTGCCGACTATCAAGCACGAAATTCTTCGTTTTTCAGATTTTAAAAGCATCTCTGTCGTATTTCACTTTCCTGTCATCCGTGTAAACAACGTCATCACATCATCTCAGAAATGCTCTGTCGAAAAATATTCCATGTAAATTTATAAAAAAAAAAAAATTAGCTTAAAGTATTGTATAAGAGAGTCAATGTATACGTATCCTGCTGCTCTTAGTCCCGTGAGAGTATGAAATTTGTAAGTAAACCGCACTCGTCCAGAACATCTAAAAGAATTGCAAAGAAAAATACATTTTTATCGACCTGTGTCTACACTTATTTGCTATGTCCTTTTGGATTAAAATTACCCTTACAGCACAGTAGCACTTATCGTCACTTATTCCAGACTGCCTCCCACCCGATTACACGGTACGCGACGCTCGGCTGCAATTAGGTAGCCTCGTGAATAAGACAGGACTATAATCGATCGATTCGATATCGCCTGATAGCACATAGCGTTGCGATTAATTTTGCACTGAATCTAATAGTTCACATGCGTGAGCCTCAGGCCTAATGCGCACGTTCGTGCGATACCTGCGCGTCATCGTTGCCAGTGTCTTCGAGGGATATGGTAATGAAAATATAACACACGTAAGTCTATTGTTAAGGATGGACTTGTCTATACAATTAATGTGGTCTAGATGGTATTGATAAACTAAACTCGTGTTTATTTTATTAAATTTGTGTAAGAAAATTAAAAATTACGAGTTAATCTTGTAAAACTAATTTATTAAATACTCTCAAATTAATGCTTTATTATATTTTATCTTTTCGTTTCACTTACAATTTTCTCCGGTATTTTTAGTATGTCTCTTCTGTATACTCAAGAGATTAGCACACTATATACATTGTACTAATAATATAAAACGACACTAGTTTATTCATACACCAGCTGATCGTAACCTTGGTGAGACATCAATTTGATTTTCCTGTTGAATTTATTGTCGTTCTAACTCTTTGTTTCATAATATATATGTATTATGATTTGCAGCCCCGAAACTAGTTTTGCAAGATAAACTCGTTGAGAATTTTCAATTTCCTTACAGAAAATTTATAAGCTAAAGTTATATTTGGTGATATTTAGTTGAAGAGATCAGAAAGCCATGGATATCCTTAATGGACCAGATTTCATGTACAGCAGGATCTGCCTTAGGCCATTCGGGCTTTGGCCGTTTCAGGATCCCAAGAGCAAACGCATATCTCGTGTCATCACCCTGATGGCCGTCTCGACTGTTTTGATACCTCACGTATAAAATGATACCGATTGATTATTTAAGCTGCAATAAAAGTACGCTGCTGTAAATGAAATTATTTGTTCTTTTATCAGATCATGAAGACGTACGAGTTTCGAAACGACTTTCACATCTTGCTAATGTGCATCCCGAGTCTGCTGTACTACGCGCATTATATAACCAAGTTCCTCTACATCGCCTTCCGCGAAGACAAGGTATTTAAATTATCGCTGATGATGTGATACTCGAGGAGAAGAATAATAAACATTCCAATAACTTGATTGTGTGTGTGTATGTGCAGTTTAGAAACGTACTGGAACGCATAAAGGATGACTTCGGGGTGTTCAGAGGTGAGAATCTTAATCACCTTACCAACTATTCGGAGGAGGCCAGAAAATTCAACACTTTCTATATGAGTAAGCCACAGCAGGACGTATTAAAACAAAAAAAAATTATTATTTTTAGCATTCATAATCGTTTGAGATTTTAATTTACTCTCACATTTCGCGCGCATAGTGTACCTGTGCTCAACGGTGGTCATCTACAACGTTACAGCTTTCATACCTCACATACTGGACTTTGTGTTTCCTTTGCAAAACGCTACTCGACCGCGTCACGCCGCCCGTCTGGTCAAGTACAACATTCACCAAATCGATAACAATTTCTACTTCGTGCTGATACATGGAATGATATTCGATGTCGTGGCCATCGCTATAATCATCGGATTCGATGCGTTGTTCATCAATTGCGCTCAACACGCCTGCGCTCTCTTTAAGATTGTCATGTGCGTTGTTTTTATTAAAATTGACTATAATAATTTGGCTTTTGTTTACGACCATGTGTTTTACAGCTTGCAATTGCGCAATTCCACAAAAATCGATCGAAAAATGAGCAATTCTACATCTGATCTGGTCACGTTGCAGCGTCGTCAAGACCTCTTCTACGAGAAGCTCGTCAGGATCGTCATCGCCCACAAGCACGCTATAGAGTTTAGTGGAAGTAAATTTTGAGTAACGAAGATGATTTATTCTCACCGAGCCCCAATTCTCTTTAAATTGTCCCTTATTGTTACATGGCATTTTGTCTCGGCATCGACAGGTTTACGGACAATCTGGAGTCGACTTACGCTTTGGTCAATTTCCTCATGATCGGCATAGCTGTTGCGACGATAACGTTGACGGAATTCGAGGTGAGTTTAGTTAACGAAAAAAATCAGTAGTATAACGCGGAATCAGCCAGACAGTGTTTTCTGCTCTACCAACTGTCGACATTTACTTTTTTGTCGTCTTCACGATGCAGACAATCGTTCACGTCAACGAAGTGGATATAATGTGTCGATTCGCATTTTTCTCTGGCGGCGAGCTGATCAGTATGCTTTATCAAAATTGGCCTGGACAGCGAATTAAGGATCATAGCTTGCGTGTTCATGCGTCGTGGTGAGTCAGGACTTATGCTAATGTGAAGATATGGACTTTTAATAATAATAATTTGAGATCATTTGATTTTAGCTACGAATGCGAATGGTATAGGGAGGATATTTCTCAGAAGGGTAAGAGATTGCTGATGTTTATGATGCTGAAAAGTGAGATACCAAGTTACTTGACAGCGGGAAAATTGTTTATTCTAGATTTACAGAATTACGTTAAAGTGAGAGCAGTAACAAACGCTTAGTCTAACTTATACGATTTCAATTATTATTCGGTTATTCTATTGACGTTTCATTTTTACAGATCTTTAAGGCATCGCTTTCCTATTTTGCCTTCCTGTCATCGGTCGCCAAAGTGTCCGTCAATTGAATACGTAGCTTCTTATTAGAAAATATATTTTTTCATTTCATAATGTAATTTCGAAATAATTACATTTCTCTTATTTTCTGAAAATAAAGTGATATTACAAAAGAAGGTAACATTCATTCTAATACTATCTAAAAATAATATATTGCATAAACATGATTATAATTTAAAACCGCCACCAATTCATTGGTACGTATATAGCTTCCTACAAACTAATTTGAAAATCAATGCATATTATATGTTTTTTAAAGGATTAATAAATTTATTAAACTTCCGTTATAGTAGCTGTAACAATCGTAATTATTATACAAAATATTGATATATTCCCAGAGAGACGTTGTAACGTGCTCAACGTGCGTTAATTGCACTGGCAGCCGTTATACTATACAATGTAATCTTATTTAATATTATAATGTGAATTTCACAATATATTGAGAGTTTCAAAACAAATTGTACATTATATTTTAATTTGATATATTTTGGGGGTCTCTGAATTGAAACTCCTAGTTCTTTAGACTGTAATATATGCTCGATTGGTTTTTTTAAATACTGTTTCATAGGCCTGGCTCTATTTTCGATGTAATTTTCTACAGGAGAAAAATCTGTAAAATTTGCTCCTAATACTGTGTTAACGAATCTAAAAGTAATAGGCCCTTTTTCATGCTAGATATTGGGAGAGAAAATTGAGTATTTTGAGCATTCTTTTTAAAAGTGTTGAGAAATATTCGTTTCTCACCTGTTTACAGATAAGAAATAAAATATTTTATTCATTTTCGTAACGCCGGACCGAAAGTACCGCATTCCCTCCCGACGCCCAAAATTAAATGTGGTGATTTCAGCCCGTTGTTGCAAAAAATAGTTGCAAAAATACCGCCCACGGGGGTAAAATGGCGAAGCTATAGCACGTGTTGTAACCCTCGCCTTTGGCTCGGGTTACAATTTACACGTAATATAGACTCGCTGATTCTCTACCTCCCGAGTAGCGTAATTTACTATTATCACCTGTTAAAAAATTAAATATGTCACCTACAGTGTGTTATGCATGACTCAAAATGCACAATTCCTTCTCCCACTCTCAGACGTCAACAAGGGCCTTTCATGCGCTCATTGTCGGAAAAAACTGTGTGTAGCTCGGGCGCTTGCGGCTCCGAGGTTTTGAAGACCAACTATCTTCTTCGGGATTATATATCTCGAGAGAGAACTCAGTTAAAACGGTATTTTCACTAATTGCATAAAGTTTACCTGAAAATGGAACAACCAACAAGGTAGACAATCTATGATTCATACTCTTCACGGATGTCCACCTGCGAAAATACAAATACTCAGTGGCTATATTCATTACATGAATTTGAAAAATGATAAAAAATAGAGAAGTTTACATTTCAAGCTTTGGATCAAACCTCTCTACGACATCTAAGTTTTTTCCATTACACCCTCCACAAACGTAAATTTTTCCATCCAACACAGCTGCGCTGCCTTTCGAGCGCTTTGTTTTCATTCTTGCATCAAGAATAGACCACTCTTTCGTTTTAAGATCATATACTTCAATCTGCAAAACCATTGCTCTATTTAGTCATTTTAATAAAATGCTCTTATAAATGTGTAAGCACCTTAGAAGCTTACTAGAAGAACTTTTAAATTGACCAATTAAAAATCTCACAAACCGTATCCGAATAAACTATTTTTGATTTACCAGGAAATATATCTCCACCAATTGCATAGATGCGATCTTCAAAAGAAATAACAGTAGTATCACATCGTCGCTCCTTCATCGATGAAATCTTTTCCCATTTTTTACTTTCAAAAGAATATCTTTCAACGTCATTGGTAACTTCTTTGCCTGTCCAACCACCACATACGTACAAAAAGTTATTTAAATATGCTGCACCGGTTCCTCTAAAATTTATATGGTTTTAATAACGCAAGTATAAGTTGTTAAAAATTAAATCGTATAAATATCAAAATACTTCAGTAGACCTTCGCGTATTTATCATTGGGACTAATTCGTGCCAAATGTTTTCGCCAGGTACAAAAAACGCAACATTTGGATACAGCATGACAATTAGGTTATTTACTTTCATTCCTCCAAATTTGAAAAATCCCTTGTCTTTAGTGCAACTGAACCAATCTACATCTTCAAGAGGTATAGATTCACCTAGCACGTCATTTTCTGCGATTTCATGGTAGGTCCATTCATCTAACAAAGTAATTAATTTATTCTGTAGTACTTAAAATAACAAATATTCAATTAAATTAGGTAAATGTTTATTTTGATCTTTACCTTTTTCAGGATCATACATTTCAACATAACTAGAATTTCTTAAACGCAATATAAAAATATTTTTTATCGTTTTTTCTTTCAAATCATTAGATGTATGATTTATTACTATTGTAGGATCAATATGGGCGTTTTTTTCATTTTTCGAATGTTTAGTTGCAGTATCGCTGCCTATATCCATATCGTTTTCTTCTTGATTTTCTGAATATTTAGCTAAACTGTTATCGGTTTGGTTTTCTGAATGTACACCTGTTGTAATGTTAGCGTCGTTATCTGATTGATCTCTTGTTGAAGAATTATCTGCTTTATTTTCGGAACAATTCTTGTCTAAAATATTTTCTGTATCTATATCGTCCTTCAAAATTAATGTCTCTTCTTTAATTGATTTATTTTCTTGTACCCAATTGATAAATTTTTTTGGAATTATTGTCATCGTATTATTGGGAATTTTATTTCGCTTAGATTCTCCCGATGATTGATTTTCCGAATATTCTGTTGAATCATCATTGCTTGTTAAACTAATCTTTCGTTTCCTCATCTTGTACCTGATCGAACGTATTTTAACATATATTTTGCTGAAATGAAAATAATAATATTCACTGGCTCATATTTGAAATAGGTATATCTAAAACTTATAATTCTTACGCGCGCTTGTCATTATCTTCAATATGTGGTAAAAAATAATTATCTATATAATCTTCTTTTATATCACGCAATTTATTGAGGCTTAGCACACTTTCTAAATATGTATTTCTTTGATCATCGTGTTCAATCCATCTCATTACGGCTTTGAAAATGGACTGCGTACTAGCTTGCAATTTAGTACTTGATAACAAGTTCTTCCAAAATTCAAAGTCAAGATCGAGATAATCATGATCCAGTGAAGTATTTTCAAAATTTGTTTCCATTAATGTCGTTAGATATAACTTACACTCTTCATATAGATTAACTATTTTTAAAATTTTTGCAGTTTTCAATATGCTGAATACATTTCCTTTAGTCAGTGTCATCTGTCCAGTGTGGGCGTAAGTAATAATAGAATTCATGCTTCTGAAATAAAAAATCATTGTATCTATTATGTTGAATATATATATTATTTAACAGATTTGTATAATTGACTCAAATAAATGTACGAACTCTGGCGTTATGTCTTCATTTATAATTATTTCATTAGCATTCGTGCTTTGGAATTTTTCCGCAAAGTAAGGTATGGAATTTGCAAGAATCAATTTATGAGCAGCATACGGTTTTTTGCCTACCTAAAAATAATGGATGACATTGACCATGAATCAAATTGATCAATTTGAAATTATAGTATGCCAAATGTGGTTGTGTTACTTAAATATCTAGAATTGAAACATAAAAGCATATTGCAATCGAAAGACTTATCGCAATGTGTTTTTTAAAATCTTAAATATTTTTCTCTTACTTGTCTGTATGCAAGTTTAAATTGATGCTGATTAAACGCAAAATCGTCAATCGTCAAACTTGGCGCGAAGCCTCCGTTAAATCTCCTTGCATGCGGACATTTTTATTAGAATAGAAATTATTATAATCTTATAATAATATTAATTGAGAGGAACTGACTCTTACACCTTGAAAGGCTAATATATTTCGGCTTCTATATGGACTATATTGTTTTTAAATTTTTTATAAAATACTTTAAAAACAAGTTATCTTAGAAATTCAGATTCCATTTATTCCTTTTTATTTTATGCCGATCTGGTGTTACTTTAATAAATTTTTGACACATTACCTTGATTGTCACATCCTTCAAATATTCATAAGAATTGACGTCTTTTAACCGCGCGAAATGTTCGGATTTTTTTACGACATAACATTCGTTTTGGTCTACACTAGAAATTTCGGTATTTGCCATTTTCTAAGGAGGCAAACTTATATAAAATTTTGGGAACTTCCAGGTTACGATCAAGTACCACAATCTTCTTTAAAGAGATACAGGAAAACCCTGCGATAAAGCATGCTAACCGCAGCACACTGCGTTACTTTCTGAGCATGTTGCTACGCTCTGACAGTTCAGTTAGTCACGTATACCTATAGAAGATTCAGGAACTCAGAAGTGCGAAATTTTAAAAGATTATTTCTTATCTTCTCGAGATAAAGTTATCAATAACGTTAGGAAGACATACTATAACATACAAGTACATGTATATGACACATTTATAAAATGTGTTTCTTTGTAAAGTTGCCGTGTTGCGAAACTGCGCAGTGCTGATACTACGAATTTTCAAAGCAAAAACTCTTGAAACCGACGGTTCGTTTTTGGAGCGCCCGCCAAGCTAACGCGTTTTTGAAGTCGCAACCGAAATAACGTGTTATTTCCTTCAGTCGTCGATATAAAAGAATGTGTTAATCAATTAAATCTTATCACCTTACCCGAGTCTGCCATAGTTTTTCATCTTGCTGCGATAGTATCATTTTTACTTCAACGCGTTAAAGCTCCTGTCACAGCAGCAGAACTACACAAGCATTACTTCACTACATCGTATAGTATAAGATTAACACTCCTGCTGCGAAGCAGAATAACAATTCTGGAGATGTGCTCTATCGAGAAATCATCAAGGACATTATGATGCATAAGCACGATATATTAGTATCGTATTTTTCAAATGTCCATTTACTGTAAATGCCTTTTCTCCTCATTTGTATGTATTTGCCGATTCATGAATTTCGCAGAGTCTACTTGTGAGATGGCTATACTTCTTAGTTAGTTTTTAGTTTAGTGGAAGTAAATATTGAGTAAAGAAGATGATTTTTACTCACCGAGTCCCAATCCTCTTTAAATTGTCTCTTATTGTTTTACTTACGCGTTGCTAGAGGTTATCATGCGCTCAACGTTCGAATCCTACCTTTCATTGATAATGTTCTCAAATGATCAGGCATAGTAATATTGAGGTGAATTCTCTAATATATGATTAGTAGTAGTCTTCGTGTTCATGCGTCACACTTGGTGCGCACAAATTTTATAATATACTAGGGAGGTTGCTGTCCATTCATAAAAGATAAACCCGTTTATCGGATATCGTATAATATCACGAAATCGATATGTGAGTTCTTATATCTATATATAGTAAAATAAGGACACTTCATGAATTGCGATGCATTTTCGATATCCGACATACGAGTTTATAAACGGAGAGCAACTCCCCGAGAAGATTTTTTTTAAATCAACAGATTTTCATTTCAATTAAGAATGTCATCACGTGTGGAGAGCATATTTCCTATAAGAATAAAAGGTTGCTTATTTTTATGATTTCAGAAAGCAAGACAACGATGAGTTAGTTATAACGGAGAGAAAATTATTTATGCTAAACTTACACAGATCAATATAGGCACTGATTGTTTTATACGATGTATTTCCTTTCATTTACGAAATACTTTGTAATATTGCTCAAGTTTCTCCATAGACTTGAAAACTAAATTCTCTATCACCCGACAACATACAATGTCGTCGGAGCTAATACACGTTCTTCTTTCTAAATTCTTCATTTGAAACAACCCATAATTTGCTAGAGAAAATAAGTGTCGCTGCTATATCAATTTACGCGTAAATATGTAACAGTCTACAGCATAGTTGCAAGTTTACACGGTTCAATATTATCCATAAATAAACAAAAGTACAGGTATCGGACATGGTCGCTCATTAATGAATAGTCTCTATGCGCCAGGCGATTATTTTTCTTTACTTCATTGCGGTTCTTTCAACACGGTATAGAATAACCGAAGCCACGATTTTATAAGTAAGAGAAACGAACACACGTTGGGGATACCTATTCGAAATTGTAAAATGACATTCGTGGAAGAACCCGTGGAAGACATTTTGGAGTCTCCGACCTTCTTATACAGCAATGTCTTTCTTCGGATTTTTGGACTGTGGCCATATCAGGATCCCAAGCAGCGAGTTTTTTGTCGGTTTTTGGCAGTGCTGCTAATCGGAACTTTCATGATTCCCCTCGTAAGAAGCCCAAAATATTATGCCAATAATTGGCTGTGTCCAATTAACAATTTAGAAAGTGATTTAATTGAATCACTTTCTACATTTCCAGACGTGCAGACTAGTTGAAGAGCGGCACAACTTCGATAACGTCGTCATGGGTCTGCCAGTTTATTTCTTCTACGCGGAATTCGTCGCCAAGTACGTTTTCTTGAGCATCAACGAAAACAAGGTTTTTTGAATATAATTATGATGGTTCTACTTATAGTTTTCATGTATTCTTCTTAGTCGATATAATTTTCGTGACCGTATAAATTACGCGACAGTTGGTGCAAATTTTCCGCCACATCAAGAACGACTTCGATACGCGAGAAGATAAAAAATTGGAAATTCTGATGGATTATGCGGCGGAGACTAGGCTTTTCAACCATATTTATGCCGGTAAGTTATCTTAGTCGGATGTGCTACTGCATATCATCAATGATAAATAAGTAAATCAATAATGCACAAGGTCAGGGAAACGATATCTAGATTTGTAAGTTCATTGACTCAACTATATGCGAAATAAGGATTTTTGATGCTCTGGATATATAAAAACCATTAAATTGTTTTGCTAAATTGCGTTTAGTGTATCTCGTGGTTGGAGTGATGGTATTCCACTCCACGCATTACCAACCTCACATTTTGGACCTCATCATGCCACTAAACGAATCGCGTCCAAGAGTGGTTTTGCGATGGGCTAAGTACTATGTCACCTCGCTGGACGAAAGCTTCAACTTTGGAGCCCTCCATGCTACTTTTATTGGCTTTTATAGCATGCTTTTTTTCGTCGGACATGATACCCTAGTGGTCAACTGCACTCAGCATGCCTGTGCGCTTTTCCAAATCGTCGTGTGAGTTTTATTATTGCGGAAACAATATATTATAACAAAAATAGCAAATAAATTTAAATACTAGCACGTTTGCAAGAAATTTGTTTGAAAGCTGCATTGTGACTGAAAAAATTTGATTTGACCTCGTTTCAGCAACGAAATTCAGAACTGTCTGAAAGTCGAGGAAAGTGCCAAAGCTGATGAGAAAGTTGCTACAAAAATAGATGAAGATGAGTTCTACCGTAGGATCTCAAAAGCTATCAATCTGCATAAACATGTTTTAGAGTTTAGTAGACATATACCCGTTGCAAATAAGCACACAATTGTCGTATATAAATTAAACTAAAATCCACATTTACAGATTCACAACGATGCTGAACATGATGTACACGTACGCCAATGTGTACATCACCAGCTTCTCGTTACTGGCTCTCACATTAGCAGAGTATGACGTAAATATTTGTGACGCGTATAGAATTAGCTTTATTGTCTTACATTTATCGTAAACTATTATATTTTGCAGATAGTTACATATATGGATAACTCTGCCTTGGTATTAAGATTGAGCCTCTTCTCATTCGGAGAAATAATTCACATACTGTACTTCAATTGGCCCGGACAGAAAATACAAGATAAGAGCTTGTCTATTTATCAGACATGGTAATTGAACATCAATTTCTACAGGAAATCGCAAACAACTACGTTGATAAATAAATGAAATTTTTTTGAGGTACAAGCTTATCGGATCAAGTTTTTTAGGTTCTGAAAAAATAGTGAACCAATCCTAATGGATGGGACACATTTTTGGCAACCAGTTTAGTTCTCTATGCGGAAATTTATCATATCAGGAATATCAGTACATATTGGCTAGCCATAATACTTCCTGAAATACAAAATTTAAGCACCTGCATTATACTTAATGATTTATATCTATTAATCATTTGGACTTTCGGACGTGTACATAAAACATGAGATGGTTAATCTATTTTTTTTTAATTGAAACTCTGTTCTCGTAATTTTTTTCTATCGATATGCCATTATTGTTCATACTCCTTATAGATATGGAGTTCCTACCTTTGATCAATGACCACTTTTTGTTTATTCTCTTCATGTTAAATTCCCATAGTGGTTCACCATTTTTTCCATATTCGGAAGGTTGTCTTGCAGAACCGAAAAAACTTGTCCCGGTAGAGGTGTGCCTCTCAAATAATTTTATTTATTTTTCATAGCGGAGTTATAAAATGCTCGTATATATTGATCACGACTCTCACGAGTTAGAAATCTTGAATGTTCCAGTTACGACTGTGAATGGTATCGAGATGACATCTCCGACAGATGCAAGAAACTCCTAAAACTGGTGATGGTCAGAAGTCAAACGCCTTCGATTTTGACCGCTGGCAAACTGTATATTCTTGGTTACGAAAATTTCGCCCAGGTATATAGAAATACCTGTACCTACTCTTTATTATTTTTTTTAGCAAATATAAATAAATACTGCTTTCTTAATTTTCAGATATTAAAAGCTTCGATGTCTTTCTTCACGATGCTGTTATCGGTAAACTCAGTATAAGCTTACTTCGACTACGAAAAATATACATTCCACTGTTGCATTCATTAAACTGTTACATATATTTTCATAACCGACTATTGAAAGTTTAGTAGAGAAATAGGATAAGGGGGACGAAGGTGCCACTGTGGGTAATATGTCATATGGCATATATTTTGAAAATGCTTTGGTTTATTTAAAAAAAGGTATATAGTGGCATCCTCATCCGCTCCTCACCTTAAATATATTTATTAGCTATGTACCTATACATAAATAATAAAAACACGTGCCATAGATAAGATTACACTTGCTGGTACTTATTTTACAGACACAAAACCTACTTTAAATAAGACATCCATACACCCGCGATATGTTTAGCAGACTGAGATGGTAGACGAAATAGCGCGGCTTCGACAATTATGACTCTTTAATGGACGAAAAAACTTCAGATCGATTCGGCGCGTAATTTACAGCGATTGAGGGCTTACACCCTAATAAACAATGTATCCCCGCTTTTCACAGAAATAGATTTAAGTGCTACCCCCCGGGTTATACCTCGATTAAATCTTTTGTGCGCTTCTTGCGTTGCGATATTACTTCCGGTTAAAGTCTGTCTTTTCCTCAAGTGTCTCATTCTTCCGAACGAAAATACTACGGTAACGTACTTGATTAGCACTAGTCCTTCCTTCATAAAGTTTGAAGAATACGTAGACCGAGGTATGATTCAAGAATAAAACAAATAATGCTCGGTAAGAAATCACGTTACGCGGTGCAACTGAACCGGCTCTTTCTAACGCCGATCGGCGTTTGGCCCATCGACCGAGATGCACCTCTGGTCCAGCGTTTGCTGAAGCGTCTGGCGATAATCGGCTGTTACTTGCTGATGAGCTATCTGCTCGTACCAACAGCACTTCATACCTTCTTCGAGGAGCCCGACCCCGTCATCAAGCTCAAACTCATCGGACCCATGAGCTTCCATTTGATGGCGATCGGCAAGTACGTTTCACTCGTCGGCAGGGCTGAAGAAATTTCTGCTTGCTTTGAACACGTGGAGGAGGACTGGAAGATGTACAGCGACAAAAATGCGAAGGTGAGGTAGTTTAAACTTCCTGATGATTTCTGTTTTACAGCAATGAGAAGTCCGTAATTTAACGAAAAGAAACGATATCATCTGCGCACAGCCAGAGCTCGAAATGATGAAGAGAAACGCAAAGGCCGGTAGATTTCTTACCTATCTATGCGCTGCCTTCATGTACGGCGGTGGCTTCTTCTACCACGTGATAATGCCTCTGTCGGCTGGCAGACTGGTCACCAAACACATCAGAGCTGAACGATATTTGCAGCTTTTGGCAGAAAATTCCAGCACAGATGACATCGACATCGAGCCTGGTAACAACTGTGATGTTCAAAAATATCAGTTTGTTCTTCGTTATTTAACGAACGGTCGCCATGCTTGCAGTACGAGTCTTATCCTATCCGATCTACGGACTGCTTTCCAAGCTCGACTACCTGACCTTGTTGCTGGTGCAATTCGTGGCTGGCTTCGTTCTCTACACCATCACGATTGCCTCTTGTAGTCTCGCAGCCGTCTTCGCTAACCATGTCTGTGGTCAATTGGAGATCGTCATGTCGCTGTTAAGGGATTTTGTACATGACAATGATGATAAGCCTCGTATTTATGCCGTAGCCGATGACGCTGCTACAGTCGATCGTTTCAGAAGCGATAAGTTCGCGGAAATCGTCCAGCGGCATCTTCGAGCGCTCAAGTATAAAATAAATTGAATGATGTGTTTCTTCTATTGTTGAGACAACAGATTCAACTGACATGTTTTTCGATCTTCTTCAGCTTTGCGTCGAGAGTGGAGAAAAATCTGAATGCCATCTGCTTCGTGGAATTCATCGGTTGCACGTTGAATATCTGCTTCCTGGAGTATTACTTTATTACGGTGTGGTTAAGGCGCAGGATATAGATGTTCTGAGGGTATTACATTTCTTTCACTGTTTTCAAAATTGTTTTGTCGACCTTATGCAGAATAATAACGATGCATCAGCACAAAATAATTGGAACGAAAGTAATTAAAATTTCATTCCAATTATTTTTATGGCAGTCGTGACAGATATATCGATTTGACAATATCATAGAAAAGGCAAGTGAGTTTGAGTCTTGCATTGCGATTATTCAATGTGGTCGATAAAAGAATTTCGAAGATAGTGGAAAATGTATAAGACCCCCTTACGAATAAAAGGTACTGAGCTCTGCCTAATGTTTCAGGAATGGGAAAATCAAAATACTGTAAGCACGATGACGTACTGCATTCTTCTTATATCCTTCATCTTCAATATTTTCATCTTCTGCTACATCGGTGAACTTCTTACTGAACAGGTATAGCATTTTGCTTTGGACGTCAAAAAGGTAAACATTTTAAACTATATTGTGATACCTATTACATTTTTCTTAATTTAGAGTAAAAAGGTAGGCGAGGTCACGTATGCTATCAACTGGTACACGTTACCGGGTAAGAAAGCAGTCGAATTAATCATGATCATCATGATTGCAAGTTGTTATCCGGCCAGAATCACGGCCGGGAAAATGGTGAATCTGTCGTTGAGTAGCTTTTGTAACGTAAGTTTCTGAAGGAAGTATTTGAGTTGAGCAAGATATTTTGAGGTATTAACGTGAAATCAAATTTAAGGTTATAAAGACATCTGCTACCTATTTGAATTTACTGAGGACTATGATGCTGTAAAGAATTTCCAGATTTATTGATGGCGTGAAAAATTCTCGGATATATACATTTAACAAAAAGTGTATTTTTCTAATTAGATAATTTGTATAAAATACAAATGACATGAATAATGCATTATTGTGCAATTATAAAAGCCAACGAATCTTCTGTACCGTACGTTATTTAGCTCAAATTAAGAAGTAATGATAACGCGAAACCAAGCCGAGTACTGCAGAAATATATAAGTATATGGAAGAAACGTGCTATTTATAGAAGGAGGTGGGGCTTCATTACGAGGTATAAATAAGTATTAGTAATATTTTTTTTTAAAATAAATTGTGAATTAAGATTTAAAAATCCTACAATCGATTCAATAATGAAAAAATATTTGCTCTGTTGAAGTGTACTGTACAATAGATTACAATTACTTGTTAGAATATTGCTAAAGCGCAAAATTTACTCTTCATATCTGTGGAATATTCTAGATATTCACGACTAGTATATAATAAAATCAGATCGTTCGATACGTGCTCGGAAGTACATTATTTACCTCACGTGATGTTTTTCGCTCGAGCGAAGCGAGTTAGGCACTAATATTGTCACGAATCTATTTTATACCACTAGCTATGAAAAATTATATCAAAGTTGTGGTTTCAAAGTTAGATATATACTACATATAAGATATACGATAGGATGTAGCTTCCTTCAAACATTTATCGTTTCAATAAGTAGTAATATATTATTTAAATTATTTACGTAAAAAAGTAATCGATGGGTTTGTCGAAGGACCGAGGTTAACAAAAAATCTACACGTTTTACTCAAATTTTAAGAGCATTATTGGCTCGTTAAATATTCGAGTAATCTTTGAATAAATTTTATTTTCGCGAATAACAAAGTAACAATTATAATAAATTAAAATTTCAAAATGGAAACCATATAGATATTTTTCCTCGCTAAAGCGGGGAAAGATTAAGAGAGGAATAAAATAAAAAGTTTTTGTGAACATCCGTATAAAATATGTAAGCACTATACAATAGAATTGTTTTTACAAAAAATATATGCGTATGACTCATACTACGTACTATATTTATCATTGCATAAAATTTAATAATTAAATTTCACGACTTGTTTCTTGCAAATTGACTATAACATGTCAACGTTTGACCAAAAACTGCAGTTCATAATAGACATTTTACTTAGCGATTTGCTCTTATATTATACTTAATAATATTACGTGCCAAATAATATTTGAATTATTTTAACATCATTATTATAAAATTGGGCTAGCACCAAAAAATTACTGAAAAGGTAAATATAAACAAATTTTAGACTTAACATATAAATGACTTATCAGACGATTGTACTTCGTTATATAACACGATACAGGATATTGAATAAGATTTAACAATCTGAGCGGCACTCTGCAATTTTACGGTAATATTAGATTCAAAGTTTTTTGAAAACATAAATAAGATAAAATGTTTATCGTAGGTCTAAAATACTGGAGAAAAAATCTTTCCAAGAAGGACTCAGGTTAATCCGTTAACCTATCACTAACAATTCACCAATTAACACCAATCATCCATCAACGAAGCTTTTCAATATTGAAGGTAAGTTATGGCATTTATTGTTTATTTATTATTATTTATTGTTTATTGAAATAATAAAAGAGCAAAAAATTGTGTTCCAGATTTACACAAACTGAATTGAATTAGTTTATTTTTATGATATAATTAAGTATAATATATAAACAAAAAAATGTCAAATTCGACAAAAATGATTCATTGGAAAGAAAAAAGAAGCATCACGAGATCAGAAGTAGAAAATAAAATAAGCGATATTTTAAATTTGTTAGAAATAGAAAAGAATGTTAAATACAGCAGAATGAAGAATGCAATACTGATACTGGGTAACGTAGGATCGGAAAAAAACATCTTCACGCAATTTATTGCTGAAAACAGCGAATCAGCAATCACAAAAATTAGTGAAAAAGGTATGATTACAGATACAAGTTTGCCGATTTTGATAGAAGATACTGAACATACTCTTACATTTATCGACTGTCCTGTATTTACTGACGATGCATTATATGACATAGCAGGGTCTTATTTTATTAAAAATATAATTGATTCTTCTGATTCTTTAAAACTAGTTTTTGCAATTAATTATTCTTCCGTCACAAACAATAATGAAGCTGATTTTATGTTATTATTAAAACATGTCGTTGGATTGGTTAAAAATCTGGACAAATTCAAAGACAGCATGGCTCTTATAGCATCAGATATTAATGTTAGTAGTAAAAAATTGCTGTTTAACGATAAAACTATCATCCAGAACATTTCTAACGTATTGAAGAATTGGAAACAAAATATTCAATCTAAAAAATCGTTGAACCCGAATGACGAAGTAATGCAACTTCTGGATAACTTGTTAATCAAAGATGAAGGTGGTAATTTCGCAAGAATTGGTATTTTTAGAAAACCTACTGAGTCTACAACATTTACTAGCATGACATACTCGCAGAATAACAAAAACTTACTGAAAAATATCCTACATAATGATCTAAAATTTAGTACACACAATGAAAGTGATTTTGGATACACTGAATTTTCAGATGCGAATAACTATACAGCTAATTTAATTGAAAAGATAAATGTAAATATAGCGTTGGATATTAAACATATGGGACAAGAGATAGAAAATTACTACTATAATCAAGAAAAACAATCTCGTAATATATATGATTTGTATACGAAATTCATTGTAGGGCATAATACGTTTTCAGCTACAAAAGCAGTTGTTATGCAATGCACTGAAACTCAGTGTATAAGAAACAAAATTACTCAAAATGTAATAACTTTAGGTATCAATATCTTGAATGAAGATCTTTCGTCAGTCATATATTATGGCAAGTTTCTCGAATTCATTAAATCTGTGAGCAGTGAAGCAAACGTAATTCGGCCAGCACAGTGGAGTGAAGCACTAACGAATATGGTTACATATTTAAGTGATTCAAAAAATTGGTATCGATTTTTATTATACTTGGAAGACGCTTTATCAATGTACGATGTACAGAAATATATACGTGCTAATACTACGAGTAATTTAGCACGTCAAGAATTATTATATCATGAAGACGACAAAGAGGGTATTGCAGAAAGCAACATTGATGAGCTTGTAGACACATTAAGGTACAGTCTTAATGGTGATGGCATAGTCGGCGAAAATAAAAGAGACAGACCCTTTGTGGAAGCAATATTTGACGTAAAAAATGTAAAGTTGAACCAAGCCAAAACGAAGTTTTTAAACTTGATTTTAGATCTAACATTGAGATCTGGTGTAAGCATATCTTGCGACGCCAATAAAGGAGTAATCAAAGGAAATTATGTGATGCTTAGTAGTATCTCAGATAAGGACTGTGAGCGCTCAAAGTCGATCGAAATATTTGCGTTACATAAGGTTTATATAGACACTAATATAGACAGAACAGGAGACGAAGTACAGCTTTCTATTATAGCTCCAATCTGGGATGTTATTACATTACAGAACACAACCATCTATCAAAGTGTGCCAAACTCCTCGGGAATACTAAAGCCATCTATAATAGAGACGCACAGTGATCGTTTCATAAGACTTAATGGTAACAAAAAAACAATCGATAGCGAAAATAGTTCTGGCCGAGCAGGAATTTTCATAGGACTTAGCCAAAGGATTATAAAAGGCAACAATCTTATAATATTTGCTGACGGTGGAACTGGTAAAATGTCAGATCAGTATTTTAAGGAATCTAATTGGCGCTGTAAATATCGAGCTTTATATAATCTTCAAAACACCTCTATTACCGATTCATGGTTTAATACATCGTGTAAAATTGAATTTGAAAATCTGTTATACTCAAAAGGTAAGTGTCTGCTGTTCCCTACAAATTGTGATAATAATCTTGCAGACATCGATGGAGATATTCTATTTTCCATAATTGAAGAGAAGCCTAACGTTAAGATGACGAATGATACACAAGGTGAAATAGGATATTCTGTAAGTGGATGCCGTGGACACAGTGACCGTATCAATGAGAATTGTGTGGAAATTGAATTTAGACGTTATCCGTTTACATCGTCATCGGATAAACCAAGTTACGACTATATCTTTAATCCTGTATATTCAAGCGATTTGCACCGGCTAAACCCCAACTCTACAGTTGCTTCTCGTTTACCTACTATCATAAACCAGTATAAAATGTATGTAAGAGAAAATTTAATTTACGATATCGGCAGTCCATCAATAACAGAATTTCTCAGCAAAATAGATGAACATGATTTTTATACTACGTTAGACTTTGTCAATGAACTTCAAGGTTTAGAACATCAGTTTTACGATTCACGGAAAGAAGTTTCGTTGTTGCCTTTTTATCAACCATTATTGAATAGAGTACAACGTTACGCACAAAAACTTGAAAAATCCGGAGAATTAAGAAGCGATAGAAAAAAAATATTAAATTACATATGCACAGCAGTTTTAAGCAAAATTAATAGCATTAATAACGACTTGGTTAACGATTTCTCTTTGAATTTACCAAAGTACTTCGCCGAAGCAATCGATGATATAAACAGAATTAAAAACGATCGTGATATATCAATGAAATATAATTACTATGAAAGTTATAAGAAGATGATAAAATATAAAATTGATGAAGCTGACAAAATAATTAAAACTGAAATCACGCCAGAATTATTCAATATATTCCCTGACATAGAAAAGAAAATCGAGTCGATGATTTCGGAGACGCTTGATAATATAAATCAGTTGATAGCAAAAAAGAAAGCTTTAATAAAAGAAAAAGAATGGTTGAAATGGTCATTAAGGCTGAGGAGTGTTTTTGGTTTTGCAAAATTTGCTTTGATGTGTCTTGGCTTTTTGGGTCCAATAGGAGCTATAGCAGGAGCAGTTACAGGAGGATCTGTAATGGTTGCAGAAGCATTAATGTTAGATGATCAGAGTTCACTATCAGGGATTGATAAAACAATCACAATGCCTTCTGCGGTAAAAAATCAATTTTCAAGAATAACGGAAGAATACAAAAAAGATGAAACGCGTTACAAAAGAAAATTGTATAAGGCTGAACAAGAAATGAAAAAATATTTGGACGAAGATCCATCTGATACTATGAAAGAAGTGTATGATAAAATTTCCGACACTAGGGCAAAGTACGAAAATGAAGAGAAAAAAGGAAACCCTCTTGATCAAGAATCAATAGATCGAAGACAAAAATATAAAAAAGAGCTAGGTGAATTGTTTGATAAAAAGAAAACTTTATTACAACAGCAAAAGGCTGAGTCTGGGATAAAAGTTGATAAAAAATTAAACGCGTTAACGCACGCTCAATCCGGAATCGGTATGGCTGATGTTTCTGTTGAATTATATGGTAAAATTGTAAATACTCAGGCTAAACTTAATAATGTCGAAGATTCTATACTACAAGTCGATGTAAGCATAGAGGCTTTAAAAAATTATCAAAACGTAATATACAGTATCATATTGCCAATTGGTAAGAAGATACAAGAAAATGTTAACAATACATTGAAAAATTTAGCTGGTTTATCGAAGGCGGCTGTTGCTCTGAGTAGATGGCAAATATATAATGTGCTTAGAGATAGCGAAATTCAACTAAAAGAAAAGTCAGAAGGATATAGTGCTGAAAAAGGTCTAAGTTACTGCATGCAAAAGTTGCAGTTTGGCATGTCTATAGTCCTTGACATGTATACTGATATACAAGCCTACGAAGAAAAAAAACAATTCACCGACTTCATTGCAAACATTAACCTTGGAAAATCCAAGGAAATCATGATAAATGATACAGATTTAAATAGTGCTCTTGAACAACTCAAGTTCATCATCCAATCCAATCTCATTGTAGATAAGTATGAGAATTCTGTTACCGCGTTCAAACAACACGTCTTTCCACTCGCAGATTATTATTTGTCAAGCGTTGATTTACCACTAACTTATAGACCTAACGAAATGAACGATTCAGTGGCAAATATTGTGGATACCATTGGTGAATTAAAAAAGAGTCTAGAAAAATTCGAAGAAGGAAAATCGAAATATCTTAGTCAAAAGTACAGAATAAGATTTGGATGCGAAAGTCGCTGGTCACCATTTTTTGTCTGGAAATATGAGAAAAATAAGCCTGACATACACAAGCTACTTGAAGGCAAAGAGGTTCTACTCAAGGCTGACGTAAGACATGGAATCGATCAGAATGCAATCAAATTCAAGGAGATCGGTATTCGATTTAAATTAGCTAATAAAGCAAAGCAAGATGATTTGGACAGCTTATTAGAAAACTTTGAAATAACAATGAAACATCTGGGCACGTCTTACTATAGATGCGATGATAAATTTTATAAGATCACAACTCAGGATACTGAGAGTATTAGATATGTTTTTAATAAAAACTGCAGTGAAAGACCATACCGTCCCAATGGAATATACGATTATTTGGCTAAATCTTCGGCAGTACTTAGTCCATATGCTATATGGAGTATACAGCTTACCAAAGATATTAATGGTGGTAATTTTGGTGTATTGTCAAATTATAAAAATGAAAAAATCGATCTGGAGTTACAGGGAGTGGGTGAATATATGGACCTAAATCTTGACATATGCCAAAAGAATTTAGATAAATATTACGTACAGGACGATGCTATCTCTGAAATTAATTTCGTTGATATAAGCAAACATGCAAAAAAGCATGAGCAGATGTATTTCGTTAGAAGTCGTCGAAGTATCCAAGATAATAATTTAATTGAAAGTATTGACAGAAGTTTGATTGCTACGAATAGTGGACACAATAATGTAAAATCGTCATTTATTAATAAATTTTTCAATATAATCGGTAATAGCTTGACGATATTAAAATACTGGATGCCAGAAAATGATGTGTTCCAGTGGTACGTTAATTATAACGACAACGGCAATAACGAAAAACAAGATTTTAATCATCATACTAAAATGAAACTATGGAATATTCAATCTTACCAAAAAGAGTTACCAAATGGTCCTGCTAACGATGAATCACCGAACATCGAGAACATTTCGAATAATTCTTTATTCTGTACTAATTCCAATTTATTTTTGCTAGATTCATTGATTCGTTGGAAAAATGGAACGAAACATAAGCAGCAACATTGCATGATGAGAAATGATTTTGGTATGGAGTATGCACAACATCTCGCCTATGCAGGATATGTGCATGAAGATAGTTAATCGATATCTATGCAACTAATACGTTAATATAATATATATCATGTACTATTTCCTTTATTCAGTGCTTGTAGGTATTAAACTACTCAAATTTATGAAATACAATAATATTGTTGGCTATATTTTATGCATGGTTTGTATTGAGAACATTAAAAATTAAAAATAAATAAATATGTTTTATTTAATTATTATGGATTTTTTCATATGACAGTACTACATTTCGTAGAAATGATAATTTTATATAACGTCTAATCCAAAACAAAAAAAAACCATGATTTTCACATTAATTCCTACATTTTTTAATGTAGATGCACCTTACTTTTGACAAATTTAAACACACATTTAATTCCATATTTATATGTATAAATATTTAACAATTACACCTATAAATTTCTATAATTCGCATAACTTAGACTTTGATAAAGGAGCAATAACATTGGAGAAATATTAACGCTTACAATTCTATATAAAAAAATACTAACGTTTTTTCGTGAATTCGCATAGTCCAGGACCTTTACTGCTATTGGTTGACGAATTATCTTTACCTTTGTTTCCTTCCTTGACATTGGTAGGCTTCTTTTTTGTCGCACTATTCGAGTTACTATTCCATTTCAGGCTATTCCACGTCTTATTATTAGCTTTGCTTTCCATTTTTGCAATCGACGAGTTATTTGTGTCATTACTGAAAACAAACAGCTGTTACAACTAGCTGCTTTTCCACAAATGAATTATGAATTATGATGCTTCAACTGACCTTGTTGCAGGAGCTCTGGTAGCGCTATTCCTAAGGTTACTCTTAAACCTCTTATCTTGTCTGTAACCACGACTCCTGGTTCGCTTATTGCTTTTACCGTCTGATCCTGCTTTACAATTTGTCCACTCACTGTCATGATCGTTATTATCAAATTCGACATCGGAAATCTCAGGCTTGTTAAGCTCTTCCTCCACGAGCAATTCTAAAATAAATTATTAAATTTGTTTACTATTTAAGAAAATGAACATTAAACACTTGCTTTATAAACTCCTTCAACAAACCTTTCTTTTCCTTGGCATACTTCTGGGTAACGTCGAGTAGCGCCTTGCCGTACTTCTCAAAGTTGGCCACAGTAACGTGAGGTATTTTAAGCATAGCCGCTCTATTGCATGGAAGTTGTTGGCTCATAGCACGGAGTGCAACGACGTTCATGATCGAGTTGGCTGACACGTCGAGGGCACCCGCGATACCATTTATAATTTCGAATAGATCATTGTAGCAACGCTGTTCCAGGTCCGTTAGCTCAACGTTAGTAACAGCCGATATCTGACTCTTCGTCGATGTCTTGCTTCGTTGCGTTTTCTCCGGAGCTTTCTTCTTCTGCAGGTATATCTGCGAAAGAGGTTTGAGTTTGTATTTAAGAAAAAATGTCATCAAATTAATGCAGGCAAAAATATAAAAAAGCACTATTGATTTAATTTTTTGTTTTTATCATTTAGTTGAGCTGCTTCTGGTAAACATGAAGGTCACATCTCACCTTGATGTTATCCTGCGACAGAATCTCGTTGGCGCGCCACCCTGGCGCAACGTAGGCGCACACTATGCCGTGATTTGGTTCCATATTCTCGCACAGAAAGCCTTCGACCACAAGATTGTGCAGCAGCCTCTCGATTTCGTACTTCGTCATGGACTGGCCAAGACCAAACCACTTGCGATAATTATTCCCTAAAAAGTTGTATTATAAACCAATTGCTAAAATTAAATATTCAACATTGTAATTAACGAACCTAATTTGTACGTTATGTTAGAGACATCGGAACCTTTGTAGATGTCGACCACTTGCAGTATCGTGACGTTGTTCTGTCGCACTTGATGCAACTCCTGAATCAATCTTACAAGTGCCTTTGCATCTTCCGTTACATCCAAATTCACAAACTGGTCCTGTAACATTACAATGTTTAAATTAAAATCGTCTTTGCTAAATGTACAAATAAATAACAAAGAGCTTATATTTCCTAAGAGAAATAACTCACGTAAGTCAGACAATTATCACAAGTAGTCTCCCCATTAGCAATGCACAGCTGACGATCGAACATCTCTCCGAAATAATTAAGCTGTAGTGCCCGCCTACAGTCAGTAATGTTCTCACAGAAATGAACGATCTTGAAGAGATTATCGAGATGGGTCTTGAGAGCCTCCTTGTTTGTGTACTCGTTACGCTCCATCATGTTGCGATAGCGATGCATGTCGCCGTAGCTGTAGAGTAGAATGCAATCCGCGAGTTCGCCATCGCGACCGGCTCTGCCGCTCTCCTGGTAGTAGCCCTCGATCGACTTGGGCATCGCTGCATGGATTACGTAACGCACGTTTGGTTTGTCGATGCCCATTCCGAAAGCTATCGTCGCGCAGATCACCTTTACCTGATGATAGAATTGAGTAAGGTTTCATTGGTGTCTGATCATACACTTACATGTTCTACTTATCAGTGTAAAATGTCTCATATCCCTATTTTAGTTTTAATATAAGATTGATAATGGAACAAGGACTGCTAAAATTCATTTTAAAATCGTTAACTATAAACATGTGATAAAGGGTTGAATTATGTCACCTTTTCGGAAATCCACTGGCTCTGCCTATCGATTCGCGTCTTGTCCTCGAGTCCGGCATGGTAACTCAGCGCCTGAATTCCTTGTTTTATCAGAACTTGAGCAAGATCGTCGCAATCTTTTCTCGAGATGCAGTAAACAATACCGCAGTCAGTAGGAAATTTGGTCTTAATTAAATCCGGAACCAGCTGGAACGGAGATTTCGACTTTTTGGATATAACGGTATAGCGAAGGTTTGGTCTATTAAAACTCGATATGAACCTGTAATAATAAATTCAATAATGCGAAATTGTAATCGAATTTAAAATATCATAAAAAATACTATAAAATTACCACTTAGGTGACTGTAGGTGCAACTGATGTAGAATATCGCTGCGGACCCTTTGCGTAGCCGTAGCAGTGAGCGCGATAATCGGCACCCCAGGAAATCGTTCCTTAAGCATACTAAGTTTCTTATAATCTGGCCTAAAGTCATGACCCCATTGGCTCACGCAATGCACCTCGTCGATGACGAATCGAGCGAGTCTACCGTGACGGTAAAGCATCAGCAGGCTATCACAGAATTTTGTCGACAGAGATATCTTCTCAGGAGTGACATAGAGCAGTTTTAGATTTGACTCTGAGTCATGCAACTTACGGTACACTCGATTCACCTGCTCGTTACTTAGGTCGCCCGTAAGATACAGGGCTGGAATCTGTAAAATAATTTAAAAGCATTGCGTAACGTAACTATACGGTAAATAAAATTTGATAAATTAAAAAAATGCTTATAGTTTTACGTCTAAAGACAGCAATTTTTGAGTTTGATCGACGATGAGACTTCTCAAGGGCGAAATAACGATGGTCACCCCTGGCGCAAGCAGAGCTGGAAGCTGATAGCACAGAGATTTACCGCCTCCAGTTGGCATCAGCACGAAGCAGTCGTGGCCGAGGATCACGGCGTTTATCGCCGGTAACTGGTTGGGTCTGAACTGGTGAAGACCGAATCGTGTTTTGAAGACCTATCAGAAATCGAAATTCATTGACTCGTCACAAGATTACGTATGTAGGTAAAAAAAAAAAAAAAAATCGGCATACATTCAACATTTCTCGCGAATGAGAGAAATCCAGATTGTTGAACTCGCCGCTTACGCCGTCGTTTCTCACATCCCCAATGAACTTGAGGATCGAAGAATCATTTATCTCTGCGTTAGTCGGCGGTTTTGTAAGCTCCGATGCATCTGGCAATCCCTGTAGCAGTTCTTCTGTATCGGGACTCTCTTTCAGTGATCTTGTTGGCTCGTTGTTATTACTATCTTTTAGACAATTTTTTAAATTATCAGAAACTATTTATCATACATAGAACCAAAAAAATATTATACTCAACCTTCGGAATCGGCCCACTTGGTCAGGAAATCTTTGGGGTCGATTTTTATAATCTCTTGGTCGCAGTGATTTACCTGCTTCACATTACTAGTCGCCCAACCGGCTTCCGTATTTTCAGTATTGGATGTTATCGTAGAAGTCGTCAGGTTTCCAATTTTATTGGCCGACATCCTTGTGCTATTATTATTCCTTTCCATGAGCAATTTTTTCGACATGTCTACCGCTTTAGGGACTGCGCCTTTTGACATCGGTTTTTTAAGTTGAAAAGTACTCTTCTTTTTCTGGGCTACAACGGTAGGATCTTCCACGCTTCCGGTCGGAATTTTTGGAAACGAGAATAGCTTCGATTTACACAAGTAATCATTGCTCACGTCCTTAACGAGATCGGAAATGACAATGGATTTTTTCAAATTGTTATCCATAACCCGGTCGTTGCCGTCGAGTTTGAGCTCGTCAAACGACTGCTTCGAAGAATTTATGCTGATAGCATCGGCAGATATATGCGTATTTTGATTTATCTCGGCGTTCGATTGCTCCTCGTCGATCTTCAACAGCTTCCTGGTAGTCTGGCGGATTCTCGCCTTTAAGTTTTGATTCAAGATTTTCAAATGCTGATAAACCTGCGGATCGTAGCCGGGAAATCTCGTTAATATCTGATCGGGAATGTTATTCAAAGCCGTGAAAAATTTGTCGCTTATGTCGGCCTGGATTTCATGCAATTTCATTTTGTGTGATTCTAGCTCTTCTTTGGAGTGCTGAAAACAAATGTTTGAAAATTTTCGTTAAATGATTTTACTATTTTACATTTACAAATCTTACCCCTGAGGAATTCAATAGCAGTGGATTTGTTTTTATTGATTCCATCCATTTAGTGAGCTTATAATCAAAGCCTAAAGGTTTCAAATTCATTAAAAATTCATCTGTTTCAATTAAATCTAACTTTGGTCTTGTTCTATTTGGACTGCTGTTTTCTGATTTTTCAGCCAATGACCTCTTTCTCCTTGGAGTTTTTGGACTGACAGTTAAACGTTTTAGTGATAGTCTCCCAGGAGTCTTTTTTGGAGAGTCACTGTTTACAGTTGAATCTGGCTTTTGTATGCTTTCCATGTTCAATTGAAAATGATCTGATTCTAGAATTATAAAATGAAATAATTTAATTACACTCTTTTTTAATCACTAATTAATTATAAAATAAAATACAAAGTATTTTTGTTTAGTTTTATGTTTATACCTAAATGTTAAAAGAAGTCGTTTTACAACATGATGATTAGAAGATGTCTGAAATAAACGGTTGTAAAATTAGACTGAAATACAAATAGTAGTCAAATTCCCAAAAATTATAAAACTATAAACATAAGTTAGTGCAACAGGATTTTCGTATTAGGTGCAATGTTGTAAGTATATATAGGAGGCACGTTATAAAAATCTTGGTGTTATACACTGAAAATCACCTTGCATATTGTATGCACATACGCATATATTCGCATACAATAACCTATGCGAATATATGCGTATCACTAACAATGACCTCATTTTTGTTTACCAAAATTAACACTCCCGCAGTTATTACAAGTTTTACACTATCTACGCAAGAAATACAAAAACATTTTAATACTTACGACGTCGTGGAAGCAGCATCGTTAAACTGCACAACCTCTCCGAAGTAACTTCCGGTCCCGACTATCAACAAACAAACGCAGGTTCCTATTTAAATTCCCACAACAATATAGGACGACAATACACTGAGCCTGCGGCAACCTGTTATCCTATATAGGTACTCCCTTTCCTAATATACAATTCACCTGTCCGCTTCAAAGTCGCCTCGGCTTTCCGCTTCGAAGATGGCGTCTGAGTCGGTTAACGCAACCTAACCTCCAAATCGCTCGACGACGACCAACTTATATCAAAGTCACAGTCCAGACGACTATGTGACGCATATACGTATAAGCGGGCGGCTGGGCAGCTCTGTGTTCGCTGCGCGAGAAAGAGAGAGAGTGAGAGAGAGAAAGTCTCCTTGTCATCGTTATCCCCAGGAGAGAGAAAGGGAGAAAGAAATCTGTCGTCGTCGCCGCTGCCGTCGGTGGGTTACATCCACGTCCGCACCCGTGTCCCCCTCCCCTCTGTGTTCTCGTGCACCGCCCCCATGTGTCCTCGAACCAGGATGCAGTCATCGTTGTCGTCCTGATCATCTGTCCTACATATGAGAGCTTCGCGAAGGGCACATACGAGAGCGATCGATCCCAGGATGGCCTCCGGCTGCTCGTCTAATACCTGAGAACGGATTCCCCGGGCTTGATCGATTCTAACCTGCTACTGCTGCTGCCCTGGTTTCTCCCCTGTAGCTGTCTACTTTCTCCAGAGGGGAGAATTGAAGGCGGCCTGGAATTGATTCCTGGTGATTGTTCTTTTTTTTTCTGGCACTTAGTTTGCGAGATGCCTGGGACAGAGTTTTTCTGAGCGATGACAAATGCCAGAGCTGACAATGAATAATTGTCGAGTCTTCGTGCTTTTGGTGTTTGCTTAGATGTTGTACAAGGACTCCTTGCTAATCTTTGTATAGTTTTTGTGACTTTTAGGCTTTCCCCCCTCTGCTGTTATCTGGAAAGTACACGTAATAAGTTTTGACAGCTGGTCTCGTATTGCAGGTGTCAGTTCTATGCTTGTAGTTTTACATATTAATTGTATAACTAGTAAATGTATGTGTATCTTTCAATGATGTTATGTTATCTTCCATTTAGACCAACTTTGATTTTTATTTCAATGCTTCTATCAACAAATTTCATTGATATCATAAAGTTTTCATCATTTATGTATTTATTTTTTGTATTCGTTTGTATTCTTTAAATTTTGTGTTCTTGTTGTAAAAATATTAGCAGTCATAACCTCTCAATATTGAACATATATAGATTGGTTAAAGACATATTTCATACGCCAACTTAATTTAATTTACTCATTATATTGCTTGATTTCAGGTGCCTCTGACGACGATGCGAAATAATTCAAAGACCAGAGAGATGTTTATCGTGCGAGCTTTAGAAAAAATACTTGCTGACCGAGATGTCAAACGCTCTCATCTCTCACAGCTTAGGCGAGCCTGTGAGGCAGCTCTTGGTATGTTTCTTGTATATATTTCATCATTCAATATCTTAATTGTTTTAATTAATAAGTAAAAATCATACAAAAAATATCATTTACAGAGGATCTTCATAATGAAATCAAGGAAGTTCCAAATAATCAGGGTGAAGAAGCTCCGTCGAATGCTCTACCACAGCCCAAGAGCGACTCCAATTTCATCAGTGCAGAAAAGTATTTTCTGCCATTTGAGCTGGCTTGTCAGAGCAAGTCTCCCCGAATAGTGGTGACTTCTCTGGATTGTTTGCAAAAGCTCATAGCTTACGGTCATCTCACAGGCAGTATTCCAGATTCTACTGACCCAAACAAACTTTTGATAGTTCGAATAGTCGAAACCATATGCAGCTGCTTCATGGGCCCACAGACAGATGAAGGTGTTCAGCTACAAATCATTAAGGCTTTATTGACTGTTATGACGAGTCAGCATGTTGAGGTTCATGAGGGAACTGTACTCCTGACAATCAGAACTGTTTATAATGTTTATTTGGCATCTAGAAATTTGGTTAATCAAACAACTGCTCGAGCAACCCTTACGCAGATGATCAACGTTATCTTTGCACGGATGGAAACTCAAGCTGTAAGATTACAATTCTCCAGATACATTATTCATTTGTTTATACATTTGATCTTCTGACAACTATGACACTTTTTAATTTTAGGAGGAAGAAAGTTTGAAGCCTGAGCCTGGGCTGCAGAACACATCAGTCTCTGTAGTCCCTGAAACTGAAAGTGAACCTACATTGAATCCAAATCCAGATGCATTAGTACCAGACATATCACCACAGTCACCAGAAGATGTCCCTACAACGGAAGAACAGCAACCTCCTGGTTAGGAAACTAGTGACTAACAACCAAGTAAATTTTTGAAAATTTTAACAAACAACATTTTTTCCAGCCGAAACAGTAACAGACAACACTAGTGAAGCCCAATTGATCGTGCGCTCGGTGCTGGATGACGTGATAAACAGGATTATACCAATCGATGAACAGCCAGAGTCACCTGAAACGACAATCGTCGAACCAGTTCCCACGACTGAACCGGAGCAGCAGCAACAGCAACCATTAACAGATGCAGAGCAACAGCAACCATCAACAGATGCAGAGCAACAGCAACCGCCAGCGACACCGACGGCACCGATTCCACCTTTGACACCTACGTCGGAAGAGCAACAGCAGCAGCAACAATTAGCTAACAGTCCCGTAGACGAGACGCAAGATGAAGCGGTAGCAGAAAGCGATAATATGGTCACGGCCAAGTTTACACACGTGCTTCAGAAAGATGCGTTTTTAGTTTTCCGGGCATTATGCAAGCTGTCCATGAAACCCCTGCCCGATGGAACTCCAGACCCTAAGTAAGTATTTAGGAAAAAATTTGTGAATCTAATCTAAATCATTGTTTAAAATAGTATTTTAAAATAATTATATTTTTGCAGATCGCACGAGTTAAGATCGAAAATACTCTCACTGCAGCTCCTGCTCGGTATTCTGCAGAACGCTGGACCGATCTTGCGTTCGAATGAGATGTTTGTGATCGCGATCAAGCAATATTTGTGCGTTGCTTTGTCAAAGAACGGCGTATCCTCGGTACCTGAGGTTTTCGAATTATCGCTCGCCCTCTTTCTTGTTCTGCTTGCACGCTTCAAGGTTCACCTAAAGATGCAAATCGAGGTGTTCTTCAAAGAGATCTTCATGAACATCCTCGAGACGTCGAGTAGCTCGTTTGAGCACAAGTGGATGGTCATTCATGCGCTAACCCGCATATGTGCCGACGCTCAGAGTGTCGTCGATATATATGTCAACTACGACTGTGATCTCGCTGCTGCTAATCTATTTGAAAGGTGAGTGCCCAAAAAATGTTTTTCGAAAGATTGAATCATGAACAATTTTAAATAATGAATTTTAATTTTCAGGCTAGTGAATGACCTGTCGAAGATAGCACAGGGACGACAAGCCCTCGAACTAGGCGCCTCACCGAACCAAGAGAAGTCGATGCGTATCCGAGGACTTGAATGCTTAGTATCAATTCTAAAGTGCATGGTTGAGTGGAGTCGCGATTTGTACGTAAATCCGTCTGCGGGTGCAGAGCAGCAGATTCTACCAGCGGAACCTCCTGACCCACCTCTCGACTCGGCTTCGACTAACTCCGCGAGTGGTGGTGGCAATGGAAATGGAAATCGACTTCTACCGAGATATGGTAGCGCTGGTAGTCTATCCTCTGCCAATTCAAGCCTTGTGGGTAATAAAGAAGTGCCCGACTCGCCCGAACAGTACGAGGTCCAGAAACAGCAAAAAGAAGTCTGGGAAACTGGTATTGAAATGTGAGTGACTTTTTTTCTAGTTAAACTCCATATTAAAAATATCATGGAAAACAACCGTATGAAATATGTAACACGTCATTTTCTTGCTTACAGATTCAATCGAAAACCAAGCAAAGGCGTGCAATATTTGCAGGAGCAAGGCTTGTTAGGAACAACCGTGGACCATGTTGCGCGTTGGCTTCACGTGGACGATCGGCTGGATAAGACAGCAATCGGTGACTTCCTCGGTGACCACAATCACAACCAGGTCATGTACAATTATATCGACCAAATGGACTTTGCGGATCGAGACCTTGTAACCGCCCTGCGCTATTTCCTCGAGGGCTTCAGACTACCCGGAGAAGCTCAAAAGATTGACCGACTTATGGAGAAGTTTGCCAGTCGATACTGCGAGTGCAATCCAAAGTGAGTTCACTAATTTGAAAAATGTTATCGGTAAATTGTGTATATACTTTATAAAGTTATAGCGTAAAATAATATTTAAATTCTTAATGTTTTTAAATGTTTGATTACCTGCTTAAAGAGCCCTGGAAGCAATCTGTAAATGTAGTTTTTCTTCAATTTACGTAAGGATTACTTAACATTCAACTATTTTCTTATCCGTAGCAATGGCCTTTTCACGAGTGCTGATACCGCTTACATACTCGGTTTCTCGATAATAATGTTGACCACGGACCTTCACTCGCCGCAAGTGAAAAACAAAATGACTAAGGAACAGTACATCAAATTGAATAGGCGAATAAGCGACAACGGAGATTTGCCCGAAGAATACCTGTCGAAAATTTACGATGAAATAGCGGGTAATGAAATTAAAATGAAATCGAATCCAAATAGACCCGGGAAACAAGGTAAACGTCGTTAACATAAATTTAAATAAATTTTATTAAAAATCATAGTAAAAATAACGTGTAAACTAACAGTAATATCGAGCGAAAAGAAACGTCGCTTGCTCTGGAATATGGAGATGGAGGTGATATCGACGGCAGCAAAGAACCTGATGGAGTCTGTGAGCCACGTGCAGGCACCTTTCACGACAGCTAAACACCTAGAGCACGTACGGCCGATGTTCAAAATCGCGTGGACTCCATTCCTTGCTGCGTTCAGTGTCGGCCTGCAGGACTGTGACGATCCGGAGATAGCCTCACTCTGTCTCGATGGGATTCGCTGTGCTATTCGCATTGCCTGCATTTTTCATATGACGGTAATAATAAGTAAAAGAGTGAGTTAATTGACAGCGTACAAATTTTTTCGCTGAACGATATTTCGTAATTTTACAGTTGGAAAGAGACGCTTACGTGCAAGCACTGGCAAGGTTTACACTTTTGACAGCCAACTCGCCTATCACAGAAATGAAGGCGAAGAACATCGACACAATCAAAACTCTGATCACGGTAGCGCACACCGACGGCAACTACCTCGGCAGTTCATGGCTCGATGTTGTCAAATGCATCTCACAGCTGGAGCTTGCCCAACTAATTGGCACGGGCGTTAGACCTCAACTTCTTGGACCACCATCCAAGCCACACTTCCCATCGCCTCTAGCTAATTTTACTAACCTCACCCACAACAATTCACACCAATCCAATGGGCTGAATCTCAGTTCGCTCGATCGTGAGTACATACAATTTTAGAATGTAATTTTGTTGTGACAAGTAATTCAAACTCTTATATTTTGGCTTTAGCGAGCGTGAAAGAGTCTATTGGTGAAACGAGTTCGCAGAGCGTAGTGGTAGCTGTCGATAGAATTTTCACTGGCTCGACGAGGCTTGACGGTGATGCTATCGTTGAATTCGTAAAAGCTCTGTGTCAGGTACGTAATATGCAACTAACTGCCCATACATTAGCGAGAAAAATCATTGTGAGTATAATGAGAATTATTTGATTTATTCAGGTATCATTAGAAGAGCTGGCACACCCAACGCAGCCACGTATGTTCTCTCTGACAAAAATTGTTGAGATCTCGTATTACAACATGGGACGTATCCGTCTCCAATGGTCGCGAATTTGGCAGGTGATAGGTGAACATTTCGACCGGGTTGGGTGTAGTCCACGACAAGACATCGCCTTCTTCGCAGTAGATTCACTGCGCCAGCTCGCCACCAAGTTCATCGAGAAAGGAGAGTTTGCCAACTTCCGTTTCCAGAAGGACTTCCTTAGGCCATTTGAGCACATCATGAAGAAGAATCGTTCGCCTGTCATTCGAGACATGGTAGTTCGTTGCGTCGCCCAGATTGTACACTCGCAAGCACCCAACATTAGGTCGGGTTGGAAAAATATCTTCAGTGTGTTCCATCATGCGGCTGGTGACAGGGATGAGGCCGTCGTCGAGCTCGCTTTCTCCATGACTGGAAAGATTATTAGTGAGTGTCCATCTAACTTGTGAACGTAAATAAAGACGGAAATCGTGATTTTGCATTGTGTTTATTTTACAGATGAATTATACGCAGAAGACTTCAGCATCATGGTGGACTCATTTCAAGATGCGGTCAAGTGCTTGAGCGAGTTTGCGTGCAACGCCTCGTTCCCTGACACTAGTATGGAGGCCATAAGACTGATACGCGCCTGTGCCTCCTACATTGATGCGAATCCACAGCTCTTTGCCGAGGGGATGATGGATGACAACGGAATGGTCTCCGAGGAAGATAGAGCCTGGGTACTTTAAAATCTTGTAGTTCTTATTTTCTTCATCTTCATTAAGAATAAAAGTTTAATTTGCAAATAAACTTGAATCGAAACAGGTAAGAGGTTGGTTCCCATTGCTGTTTGAGCTATCGTGCGTAGTGAGTCGGTGTAAACTTGACGTAAGGACGCGTGCGCTCACTGTTCTCTTCGACGTAGTCAAGACGCACGGAGCTTCATTCAAGCCGCATTGGTGGAAGGACCTGTTCCAAGTACTTTTCCGCATCTTCGACAATATGAAGCTGCCAGAACAGCACACCGAGGTGAATGATCAGAATTTAAACAAGGACGGATTCGTGCACAACGTAACGGTCAATTTTTTTCTTTTTTTTCGTAACAAGTTTGGTTTGATTTTGTTCTTGCTTTTTTCTGCTTTATTGAACGATGCTTTTAAAACAAATACCGCGAGGCTTGTATACGAATGTAATGAAAACTCAAAGTCATACGATTTCTGAAAATACATTTTTTTTTTGAATTTTAAACGATCGCTTCTAGGAATTATTTTTGAAAATTTCTTCAGTTTGTTTTTATTACTTTTTCATCGGGTTTTGCTTGGATTCACCCTTGAATGCGATACAGATCCATTGCTTCTAGCACTCGATGACCGAAAATGTTTACTTATGCAAGTACTTTTTGCATTAGAAGATATATTTTTATTATTACAACAAATTTCTATAAATGAAGTAAGCATTTTGCATCGAGTAATAAGAGCGAAACAATTTAGTGTATATCTACTAACCGGCTATTGCCGCTCTTTGAACTTGAACTCTACAGAAAGCTGAGTGGATGACAACGACGTGCAACCATGCGCTTTACGCTATAGTCGATGTGTTCTCGCAGTTCTACGACACGCTAGGCCCTCTGCTACTCGAACAGCTATACGCTCAGCTTCTCTGGTGCGTGCAGCAAGATAACGAGCAACTTGCGCGGTCAGGCACGAACTGCCTCGAGAATCTTGTTATCAGCAACGGTATCAAGTTTGACAAGGACACCTGGAATAAGACAACGCGCTGCGTGCTCGATATTTTCACCAGCACCTTACCTACGGCCCTACTCACCTGGAAACCTCAACCGTCCAATAAGGTATATGCTCTCGTAGTTATTATTTTAAATTTAGAATATGCTTCAAATTTATATTCTTTGTATATTATTTTTGTTAAAGGAGTCGGATCTAGATGTGATAACAGGCGATGCAGATTCACACATCGGTATTCTAAAACGTAGTAATAGTAGCCAGAGCCTTTCGGCGGTCGAAACGACGCGTGTCAAAATATTCGCAGCTCTGCTCATCAAATGCGTCGTCCAACTTGAGCTTATCCAGACTATTGATAATGTCGTCTTTTATCCGGCCACTTCGAGGAAAGAGGATCAGGAAAACCTTGCTGCTGCGCAGGCTGACATGTTAAACAGCAAATCTGAAATCGGCGTCATCGGAACAGGTTCATAATTTTGTGCATTATCATTAGATTAAAGATCAAGAAAAAAGAAAAAAAAAGATAAAAAATGTATTGTCTAATACAGGTGGCGACCAGCAAAAGGAGGAGCAAGGCATGTATTGTGCGCTTTCAGCTTCGCACCTACTGCAACTAGTCGACTGTTTGCTAGCTTCACATCGCTTTGCTAAAAGCTTTAACTCAAATCACGAGCAACGTAACGTACTGTGGAAAGCGGGCTTCCGAGGCAACGTTAAGCCGAACCTACTCAAACAGGAAACTCAGTCGTTGGCCTGCGCTCTACGTATCCTGTTTAAGATGTACAGCGACGAATCACACCGTACCGACTGGAATTTGGTCGAGGCAAGACTGGTCGAAGTCGCCTCTGAGGCCCTCGAGTACTTTCTCAATCTGCCGAACGAGGCACATCGTGAAGCCTGGACACCGATTCTCCTACTGCTGCTAGCTCGTATCCTCAAGATGCCCGACTCCAGGTTTGCGGTACACGCCTCCAGCGCCTACGTAGCGCTCTGCGAGATCATGTGTTTCGACCTGAAACCCGAACTCAGGTCCGCTCTCAGGAGATTCTTCCTAAGAATTGGACCGGTATTCAGGATTACACAGCAGTAACGGACTGCTCTTCTCTACTCGTGCGCGAACTGACGTTATGAGCTGCTGCAAGGTTGTGTATATGTAATGAGATAGAGTTTTTAGGTTATTCATGCTGCGAGCTTGTGGCGAATTTTGTTTCTAACTCTTATATGGGAGTTATAATTTTGTAAATTATTCGGATACTGTTTTGTATATAAGTCTAATAATAAATCGTTGAGTACACGTAGAAAGTAATTTCCAATTACAATTTTTGTTTAGTATTAGCTACGTCACTTTATGTGCTTAATCTGTATTTACTTTTGTTGTAGTGAACGATTTGTTGAGAACAAATTTATAGTTGTTATAAATGTGTTTGGTTAAATTAACCGGTTGGTTAATGTCGTGCAGATTTAATAAAAGGCAACTTGTAGCATGAATAATGAGAAAACGTTTGTTTGGAACTGACAAAACCGGTCGCCGCTTTTTGTATTTGTCGACTAGGAATGGATTGTTTCGATATGACGTGTTACTCGAATTTGAAGTCACGATAGTTTTATGATTGCAAGAATGAGCTATTGGTTGTACAGTGTAATAGAATTAATATATGCAAATGGTAACATTTCATCAAGTCTTCAATAATGAAATTGTGAACACGGTAGGTTGAAAGAAGTGCTTAAAATACATATTCTTAATCGCAAATTTTATTAATGTAAACAAAAATAATAAAATGACTACTTGTACAAATAAATGAATTAGCTTTGAAATACAAAAACTTTAATTATTGCGCATAGCTTTTCGAATTCAGAATATACAAATTTTAATTTATACCTTGGCTTAATTCGTGGTCACTCTTTTCTACCTTATGTAAATACAATGGTGGTAAAAACGTCTACGAAGGTGTTCATCACGTTGTCAACTAACTTCATCTGTACAGCCAATGCAGTTTCAAAAAGGCAAAAACCTATCTTAAAAATGGTTTGTACTATCTTAGTATTTTATAAAATGTTAAAATATTGTTTCGAGTATTGAAGTAAATTATTGAAATTATATAATTAAATCTTAAGTAAAATTACGAATTCGATATTTCTTTAAAGAAATACCAATACAATATAAAATTTAAACCAATGTGGTGTTACTAAACCTATTAAAAAGAGCAGTTTTAACGCCCTGTATTGACTAAAATCTAATAGATTGCAAAAGCAAATTATCTTCTTCTATTTGAAGGGACTACAATTTATGAACTATACTAATTTTAATTTTAAGCAATGCAAATCCATCCTAATAACCGTTATTTAATAGTTTACTAGTGGTAAAATTTTGATTTACATTTCTTGTTTCTTACCAGCAGTGCCACAGAAATATATAAATTTAGTTACAAGCGTACGTGCACCGCGTTACAAATTAATTTATAGATAACTATAATGCATACAAATAAATCTTGTATAATTTAATCGAATTTTTGTTATTATGAACTTGTATTGAGTATTGCGTCGGTATTATTTGGTCAATTTATTATGGTTACTGCGATATTAAAAAAATGGTGCGTTGAATAGTCGAGTAATCAATAATTAAATGTATGCCTGAAATAATAATCTAACATGATATATTTTGAAAATGTATTTTTCGTATCAGGAGTGAATTGTAAATATCGCACGTTTTTCAAATTTATTACACATTTCCAAAGTATTTAATAAAAGTATTTCTTTCGAAAATAAAAACTTTATCGTGATGAAAAATGTATCTATTTATGTTTACAATCAACATTAAATGTTGTTAAAAGGAATACAATACATATAACTATTTAAAAGACGTTTATTTTAGCGCAGATGTGGTTGATCGAATGCTTAGTCATAAAGCCTTTATAAATGATTCCTTCATTACCGTTCAGCTATGCGAGAGTCGACTGAAACGCGATATCCTCAAGATCGTTGATTTCACTTATTTTTTATTCGTAGGAATTGAATAGCAGTTTTCTTGTTATACGTAGCATGTACAGCAAATGACTTACATAAGTATACAACAAATTATACTAACTTATACATACTATACATACAAGGTGAATGCGCGGCAAAGCGCTCGCGCGTACGATAATGTATCATATATATAATGTATTCGTACTCGATTACCCGATAGTTCACGCTGAAGTGGACCATTTCTTTTTATAGATGGTACAATTTTAATAAATGCAATAGTCACAATTATCTCTGTTTGTTTTTTGCATTTCGCTCCCGCATCTGTTTTTGCGAGCACACAGTAGCTACAGCGTCACTGAGCCGTCAAGTCGAGGCAGGAGTATATATAACAAAAGAAACAAACAGAAAGCGACTAACAGCCTAACAAGGGGAGAATATTCAGTGCAATGGTTCATAAATTGCAGCGAGAGCCTCGCTTTCCAGCGACATTGACGCGAGCTCAACTAAAAAGATTGGCCCATTCTCCCCGTCCGAGTATTATGCACGACATTAAGCTATTACACGAACGAGCGCGTATGAGAGCGCTTTGTAGTACATCTCGTATATGGGCCACATCGGAAACTCCGCGTGTCATGTAGACTTGTGCATTCAGCACTCGGCAAGCGACTCGACCTCTTGTATTCTCCGTAGACTTTTCAAAATGCAGCAGATACTGAAAGCCGTGTATCTGCTGCTGCTTTTGTGGACAGTTGCCAGGTGCGACGCGACTCTCTCGATCCTGTTCAACACAAAGAACGGAGCGGTGTACCACGTGCCGATCGTCCTGGAGAACCGAGTAGAGACGCCGATCGCAGTGTCCAACACCACAATCCCAACAACGCCGTGTCAGGGCAACGGGACGTTGGGTCGAGCCAACATCGTCGACCTGGACTACGACGAGTCGCGACAGCGCGTTCTCTGGATGTCCTGGAACGAGCGGCTGTACGCATCACGATTACCGATCTCCAACGCGACTGGCAGCAACCGATCGGATGAGTTGCTGCTCTGGTACGACTATTACGACTACGTGCAGTTCAGCGGCAGACGCATCGCTTGGGACCCAGTGGGCGAGAAGCTCTACTCCGTGGACACGTTCTGGAACCCGACGGTCGAGGTGGTGGACCTGACCGGTAAGCACAGGAGCGTCATCCTGGCGTTCGGCTCGACCGGCAAATGGAAGGACTACGTGTTCGAGGGCAAGATGCCAGTGGACGTGGAGAAGGAGCCCTTTGTCGGGATGTCGGCGAAGCAGGAGCTACCGATGGATCTTGCGCTGGATTCTGGGGCCGGATTAATGTTCATCAGGACCAATGACAGCTGGTCCAGTAGGGTAAGTGTATACTTACTTTATGGTAATCGTTTTAAGAAAAATCGGCTAAATCTGACTCTGCCGCAGATTCACCGAGCTAACATGGACGGAACGTCGCTGAAGCTACTGATCACCGACGCTGGCAAGATCGTGGACGAGAGCTGCAGGATCGACGTCGATCGCGTCAACAAGAGGATATACTGGAACGATCGTGAGAAGGGTAGCATCGAAAGCGCCGATTACGACGGAAACAGGCGCCTCACCGTCGTCAAAGCAGCCAATCCCATCGCTCTTGCGGTTGACGGAAACATCCTCGTCTGGTCACAGAATACAACTGGTGCGTGAATATAAAAATCGAAATTTTGAATCTTCGAGCATCATCTCTGACTGGTATCGTTTCACAGCTTCATCGCTGCGTGGTCATCTGAGCGTCTGCAAGCTGACCGACAACATCTGTGACCCTGACGAAATCCGCGACACGAGCTTATCGGGCATAGACGACGTCCCCTACAAGCTCAAAGCCGTGCCAGATCAACCCCAACAAATTTCAAACCCTTGCTCCACGAACAACGGTAACTGCCAGCAGATGTGTCTCCTGAAGCCCTCAACCGATCCGATCAAGCCAAATCCGAGTCACGGCTGCGGCTGTAAGATCGGCTACCGATTGAGCGCGAATTCCCGCGACTGCGAGCCGATTCTCCGGTACCTCGTCTACGAGAGCGACAACTTCTTGCGTGCCAGGAGTCTCGAGCCTCTCGAGAAAAACAACGAGACACGGCCCTACAGCCTCTTCCCGTCGCAGATTGTCGACAACGTTGTTTCAAGGGATCAGCTGGTCGCGATCGACTATGATCCTAAGGCTGATAAGATGCTGGTGATGGACTGCAGGGTCTTGAGACAGATCGACTTGGACGATAACCTGAGAGGATGCTGGTATGTGGCCAGAAACAGCTCGGATTGTTACAAGCATATGGCCTACGACTGGGAGTCTGGAAAGGTCTATACTACCAAGGTCAAGGGTAAGGCTGCGAAATTTAGAAAAAACAATGATTCTTCCCGATTACGAGTAAATACAATTCTAATTCTCGCACAAATTAGGAATAAACGGCGAGTACGAGTTGGGCGTCGTGGATGTTCCCTCGAGCTTCAGGCGTTACGCAAACGTGGTCCCAGCTATCTTGCGCAACATCGACCGACCACTATCTCTTGCAGTGCACCCAAAGACCGGTTACCTGTATCTGCTGACCTTCAGCAACGCGACCAACGCTTCAGTGGTCAGTCGTATGAGTGTCGGTGGTCTCGACTACATCGTCCTGACGATCGCCGAAGCCTTGGATGCTCGAGGCCTTGCCGTCGACTCGCTCAACGATCGGCTCTATTGGTTCGCCGAGTCTGGACGCATAGGACACTCCGATCTCGGAGGTAACGATGTCAAAGTACTACCCGTCGAGGCTACCGTAGTCAGGCCTGACTCGATTCTCGTTGACCGGGACTGGCTGTACGTCAAGAACGAGACGAGCATCTGGCGAATGAATAAGAAGACCGGAGCGGAAATTAGTTGTCTAGTGCCCGAGGTTAAAGTGAGCCAGCATTATCATGCAAAGCTCAAGTCAACGATGAGCATTGTCGCGAGATCGCCGGATCTTTTTTATTACGGCAACGACTATCAGATAACAAAGTCTGCCTGCAAGGTATTCTGCGCCTACCAGGAGTTCGTGAAGAACGACAACGCGAGTTTGGATATAAAATTTTGCAAATGCTCTAATTGAAAACTACGTTAGTTCTTCGTTGTACGTTATAAGAATAAGTCGAAAAGTTTTCGAGTATTTATCGCGTGTCATTTATTTGTACGTTGTGTATATTTAATAAAAAAAGTTTAAATTACCTACCGAGCTTTCTTTTCTGGATGGTTTTTTGTCGATGATATAACAATCAGGGAAAAATAAAGAATGAGGAATCATAGTTTTTGTTGTTTATTCAAACACACGCTAAGTAATATAAATAATAATAATAAGTGCAATTTTCAGAATGTTTAATCGCGTCTATATTTAAAAAAAGAACAAATTAACTTCATTTTAATATGATAGTATTTAACGATAGAATACCTTTTAATTAGTAAATATTAAAGAATTTTTATCTCTTAAGCCAATACGATTCTGATGCACTTTTAAAAAACTGTACTACGCGTAAAACTTAGTGTAACTTCCTCAGTAAAATTTTTTTTAACGAACTGCGTTGTGTTATGTTGATTATACCGAATATATACTGATGCCAAGTAAATAATCACTTAATTTTATTACGCTAGCCCCAATTGAATTTCTACATGTCGATAAAGAGCACACGTTTGTCATGCACAATTCACTTTTTGGAATTTTCGAAGGAGTATGCCATAAATTATTGAACATCTAACTTCCTCGTACTTATCTAAAAAAAAATTTCGGTATAACGGCTTCGATAGGTTTTTTAAATCAGTTATCGATTCAGCGCATTCCATTATGTATTCCTCCTCCATTATCATGCTCTTTCATTTTTCCATTATTCCTTTCTACCTTTCAAGAAAAAGATGGTTTTTTTTAATTTATTCTAAACAGGTGCCATCTTATACCAACTAGATAAGGCTTATGCCATTTCTGCAGTTCAGACAGTTGGATAAAGCCTAATAAAAGAATAAGAAGACTGCAAACACTCTAAGTGCACGCACTCACACATATTCGATAGCACACCACTTGAAAACAACAATGTAACCTCAAAATATAAATAACCTCACTTTTGAAAACATTTTAGCATTTCAATATATAATGGACCACAGCCGAAGGTTCCACAGTAATGGCAACAAAACCACCGAGACAACCTCCAAGTTCCGAAGCCAGGATCGCGTGCCTCTGAAACTGTCCTCTTCATCTCCAAGCGAACCTCCATTAGATGAAGACAGACGTCTGACGAACTGGCGACGATGGCTGTCGGACCGCCAACGCCTCGAACAGCGTCTGAGACGACGTCCTCAAGACCTAGCGCTTAACGCCCACGAGAAGGTTCGATCGCGGAACGAGACAAGATGTCTCTTGGAGGCTGCTGCGAAATCCGAGATCACGAATCAGGACCGGTACCGAGGTAACCCGGCATTCTGGAGGACAGCTGAGGGATTAAGAACCAAAGATGGGGGAGTTCATGTGCAAATGGACAGAACTGCGAGGAATATTCCTCCGGATCTCACGAGAGTCGGTCTGCCGGAGATGATTAGGAGGGAGAAAGGATTGCTGGACTCACATCTGGATGGAGTGGAAATCGGCTATTGTAAATAAAAGAATTTTCTTTTAATATTTTATTGTCTTCGTTGATTTGTTTTTCGTTAAAAATATATATTACAGTGAACTCAAAGTGGGAGTGCGGAGACTACCTGCAAAAGCGTACAACCAAGCTCAAAAGAGGATTGCAATTACTCGAACCTAAAAAACCTGAATTAGACAAACTCATAGTCGTCGGGAAGAAATTCGGATGCGGTGACCAGAAACAGGCATTCGTCAGGACCCCAGTGATAATAATTACTCCTCCCGACAAGCGTAAAAACCTCCTCAGCGATCCTGACAGCAGAATAGTCCTGAAGATCCAAGATAGAGAGTTCGCGCTCGAAGGCGGCCGCCACTTCGAGAAGCTGACGCGCAAACAGACTGATGAGTTGCGAGAATCCGGAGATGATCTCGATGAGAAGCAATACGCATACTCGGTCTTCGATACCGACTGCACCTACATGATCTTGACCAAGAGAGCTAAAACCATCACCTGGTGTCTGAACTTTCAAACCGAGAGTGATGAGTTGTGCGAGAGAAGACTCGTTTTCGAGAATAAGGGTGTGCAAACCATCAGCCTGGACTGGAGAAACGCGACTCCTGAATTCCTTCCGTTACCCGTTGTTCCTAAGTTTGATTCCCGACGTTTCTTCTTTAACAAAAACCGCGTGACAATTCTACCCGGTCAGAGGATCGAGTTCCCCATTTGGTTTCGCTCTGAGAGACCCCTCGTGGCCACAGAAACCTGGAAAATCCTGGTTGAACCAAAGGTCTACCCTGGAGCACTTCGCTTGCGACTGTGGGCAACCTCTAGCGGTGAGAGTCTGAGACTTCAAGAAGAACAAAACTCAGCAGCTTTGAGATGTCATCTGAGACGTCGTGTTTGCATATCTGTGATTAGGGATATATTGGAGGAGGTATTACTGGCAGCGACTAGCGATAGAATAGTGGACGATGTCCCCTACGAAATGTACTTTCTGGAGTCGGACATTTTTCAAGCTAGAAATCCCACCTACTTTTACAATTCTGCTCTTGTAGAAGAATTGAAAAGTATGTACAAGGACACTGCATCAGAAGAAGGACTGAAAGCCTGGAACCTGTCTCTAGAGGACCTGCGTTCGAATCTTCGAAGAATTGAGGATCCGAACTTGCGTCATTCGCTACTGATTCGCTTCCAACAACTCTGTGATCAATGTCTTCGTCGATCTTACGTCTACGATCGACCAGTTTACTCAAAAGAGAGGATGACGTATTGGCTGTTGTGCGCTTTCTTCAACGAGTTTGAGGACGAGAGCGACTTTGTGTTCAACCGATGCTGTTCTAAAATCGTCACCGGAAAGAGTGACGAAGAGGAGACGCTTGAGGAAGAAATGGGAAGCGAAATCCTTCTTACTGCTCAAAATCTGCTGGTCTACCGCGAGGTGTTTTACGTGAGAATTCATTGCCTACTGTGCGACACTGTCAACAGAATTTGCGCCGCTATCGACACGCACGACTACTTTAATAAAGATCTAAATCATTGATAATCTTTGTGCATATTTTTTTATTTGATTAGAATTTCATTCGCAGCAAGGATAAACTTTGTAAATCCTTCTGTCTCCAAGGGGCTGAAGTTTGCGTCCATTCGATTTGATCTCTCTACCTTTCTCGTCTTGCAATTTCCGGAACTCGGCCACCTTAAACAGAACAAAGTTTTAAACCCTTTCTTTTTTATTTTGAAATGTCAGATCACTCACCTGATCCGAGCGTATCGGTATAACGTTCGGAAACACGATCCAGAGTGCGCACTCGGGAAAATCTCCCTTGTTGTAGGAGCCGTGATAGAAGTAATAGTAGTCGCAGCGAATTGCCTCTCGCATCCAACACAGAGAATCTGCAACAAAGCATTACAGTGTATATAAAAGTGTAAATAAAACGGGCCAAATTTAACAAACATTTCTCACTAGCAGGAATCTTGGTTTTCACTCCGAAACTAACGACGTCCTCCAAATTATCGGTGATTTTCTCCAGCATAGAGTGGCTTCGACAATACTTCCCGTCATTCACCTGAAAACTCGCAATATTTATATTATTTTTCCTCATGACGCATTCAACAGATTCGAATATTTCATATACGCGAATCACCATAAATAAATAGGCCAGTATGCAGAGTCCATCCGCGTGTTTCAAACACTCGTCGAACGTTCGATACTTTCGATTCCAATGCACCACGTGCGCCTCCATTGAGAACCTGCTCGACACAAATACAGAAGGTTTTATCTAAGAATTTTATCGTCGAATAAATTATTTCCACGCTCTTTTATAAACGGAATGATTAATTATAATTTCACCAGCTGGAATTGATCGTATGTTCGGAGCCACGACAGTCATCCTCGGCCCAGTGAAAGTGAGCATTGTAAAACTCGTACTCGTCGTTTAAAGGGCCACACTTTACGATCGACGGGATTCGCTCTCCACTCAGCTGTATCACAGCTGAAACGCATCGATATTTTGTGCTGATATAGTAGCTAATCTGTTTTCCATTAAAGAGTATACTCGTTTCAAGCTATTACTACTATAAAAAGGCATAGAGCACAGTATGCAAGATCTTTGTATGAAAATTGAGCAGTTGGTGATACGAAAATACCGTATTCTCCGTTATTCGTTAAAGTCGCTTCTCCGTCGTTCAGCCAATGCCCGATCAATGTCAGAGGCGGCAAATATTTCAGTCGCGCGACGTCGTCCCGAAGGTCGATTGGCGACTGTCTTTTTCTCGACAGAGCTGAACGTGATAATGAAAATTTTGGTTATTATTATCGAGTGTACCTATATTTTATGAAAGAAGAGTGATAAACGTTACTTTTCAATTGGTTCTCCGTTGCCATTGTATGTAGGTTGGAATTCAAAATGCCAGGAATACTTTTATCACTTTAAATTTGGTGTAATTCAAGTCTCGAATTTTTTGGTTTGATAGTATCGAGAGGTTAGGCAAACCTCTTTTTTTTTGTTTTTGTACACAAACAAAAGACGAAAAAAACAAAGTATCGCAAAATCAATATTCGGTAGCGAGGAAAACTTTTCTCTCGTGAATTTTTTGCTGCGATCTAAAGTTACGAAGGATCCGTTCACCCCGGCTGTTATAAATTTCCCTAAAAGCATTTGCCTGCGTAATAATGAAAAATGCAGCGTTAGATAGGAAAAATTTATCTTTGTTGTTGTTGAACGAACAAAAAGTTGTTTCCATACCTGTCTTGCCGAAATCTTAACCGACCGCGGTATAACAATCCAAGTGACACACTCCGAGAACGGATGTGTAGTGAGGGATCCGTTATAAGTATAGTAGCCTGGTTTTGAACATGCATCTGTCATCCAGTTCAAGCAACCTGAGTATTTAATTTTTTTTTTTTTTTGTAGGTATCGCGTTAAATACTGATCGATAGCGAGCAATAACTGTCGAAGTAGAAATACCTGGATGTAATTCAACAGTTCGATCTGGAATTTTAATCCGAGACAAATTGTCGGTAATGCAAGCGAAATCTGGATTGTCAACCATATCCTGACAGCCAATCACCTAAAACAATGTTTTCTTAAATAATATATTAATTTTAGTACACATACAAATTTTAACTGAAATTCATTTGGTATGCACACGATTTAAATTTTTAGTTGAATCAATTTGAATAAAAATTTTTAAAAAATGCCTCTTGCACAGCGTATTTTAGACAGATATTTCAAACTAGACCTGGAATAAAAATGCAACAATAGCTATGCCATCCTCTCTCTCGTAGCACTTGTCCAGAGAACCATAGCTCGTATTCCAGTGCACCGCTTGGGCTTCCATGGAAAACCTCGACAAAACAAGAGACATTAAATTCGACAATGGTTCATTTGAAAAAGTTTAATTTTCACACATACCACACACCGTCAACAGAATGCTCAGCACCACGAGCGTCGCTCGGACCCCATCGAAATTGCAATTCGGCGAATCGATACTCGTCAGACTGCAAAGGTCCACCTCTGACTATTGGTTCTCTGTCTTCTGGGAACTCGATTTTCACTGTGTGACACGTCGTACGTATTTCAAACACTGAACATTCAATAAGTGTAAGCGATGAAATATCAATGATTACCGGTGTTTCCAGTATTGCTCATCTTTGTACAAGATTTAGAGGACAGGTGTCCCTGGAGTATAAGCGGTGGAAAGTTTTGATGCAGCGTGTACATTGGGCTCAAATCGACAGGCGACTGCTTCCAGTTGGGTAGTCCAGTCGTCGACGTCCATATCGTTTCATCCTCTTTAAAATCAATTTCGGTTCTGAATAAATGAATGAGTAATCGCGGTATCGCGTTCGACGTCGATGTCGACAAGAAGCCTTGTACTCACTTTTTTTCATTTTCTTCGACTGATGCATCGCGAGGATATTTAGAAGACTTAATAATTTTGGGTTATTGCTTCTCGAAGCCAAACACGTGTGTGTGAAATTTTTAGAGTGCGCAATGAAATCGATTATATCTCGAAAAAAATGCAGCCAACGTCATTGTTTTGAATAATGATGCAGATCGAGTGTGTGTGTTTTGAAATTTTCAAGTGGAGTTATTTCAGCAATACCCGGCTCTCCAAGTATTTTTCAAATATTGCAGTACTGAATAAGCAATGGAATTCTCGCTTCCGGAATTTTTCATTTTCTGCGGCAGCACCATTCTCATAGGTAAATGAAAAACAGCTTTCAGCCAACAACTCTCGTACACGGTTATATACCTTCATATTTGTTTCGATTAAGTAAATATCAATCATATACCAACGATAAAAACATTTATTTCGTTGAAACTGAGCTTTATTGCCAGAAAGAAAAACAACCTCAAATTGCAATATAGATTTAAATTGTTAAAAAAAAATGCTATTCCTTCAAAAGCAATGTTACTGATGGAGGTACTGGATTGGTCGTGTCTCATGGCATCCCTGGACTGTCCGGAAGCCAAAGTCGTCGCCCGACCGTTTCTCTACGGCGATGCCAGTGGCGTCGAGTCTTGGAGCTGTGCTTACCCTGAAGCTCGTGGTCGTAAACAGTCACCTATAAATATAGTCACTCGTGAAGCTACCGTTCTCGCACCGGCTGAACCGCTCAAGTGGCAAGGATATCGAGACGAGCCACTTGGTGCTAGTCTACTCAATGACGGAAACACGGGTACCTATAATAATTCCATCACAGTATATATTTAAAATTGGAATTTTTCAAATTCCTCTTTCGTCTCGCCAGTCGTGATATTCGGGTTCTGGTCTTGCGGCACTCGACCTCGAATCTCAGGTGGTCCTCTGGCATGTCCTTACGAATTTCGCTCGGCGGCCTTTCACTGGGGTCCATCGGATGACGAAGGCAGCGAACACAGTCTTGACTATTTGCGGTACCCTATGGAACTTCAGGTTCTTCACGCCAAACCTGGTCTCGAGTGCAATAATCGCGACTCACTCGCTGTCGTCTCCTACTTTTTCCAGGTTTGATTCGTTTTACGTCAATTTTGTTGTTTTTTTTCGTATGATAGATAAATAAAGAGCGGTTTATTGGGCACGAGCAAATGTTTATACAAGCGAAATGACGGTTTCATCGGATTCCGAAGGTAAACAGCGTCAGTTTGCTATCAAATATTGGGCTATCCCGAAATTATGCTATATTCGTTTGCCTGGACAGGATGCGATATAAAAACTGGGCTTTTTTTAAAATTCAATATAATAATCTGTCACAGTGATCTTCTCGAGTTTAGAGAATCGAAAGTACAAAAAATGAAATCCCTTCAGATAACCAAGGTCGACAATCCATACCTGGACCACGTCGTGCAAAACCTCTGGCGAATCGCGAGTCCGGGTGCAAACTACCACGTACCGGCGTTTCCTCTCGAATGGCTCTTTCCGAGCTTCGAACGCAAGTACTACTCGTATTCGGGTTCCTTAACTCAACCGCCTTGTAGCCAGGTCGTAACCTGGATCGTTCAACCTGAACCTCTCGCCATTTCTGCTGCTCAGGTGAGATTTCGTTGAACATATATTTCTCTTTCCATAATGATCATGAAAATTTATTAAAATTTCGGCAGATTGCGAAATTCCGACAGATTTGTTCGGTGGAAGGACCGATTCTGTCGAATTCGAGACCTGTTCAGAAGTTGAACGATCGAGAGGTCTTTTACTACGCTTGAGGAATCTGAATCAATGAGAAGCAGCAGAGGATTTAATACTCCACAGAGAACAATATTTTTATTTGCACATAATTTTTTTACAGTTTCGTACGGTAAAGACGGGGCGCGAGGCCGTGTGGGCGCCCGTCGCTTGGCACAGTTTTTTTTTATTTTCTACTTTTACATCACATTCTAAGTAGATACACACACATGGACGACTCGTTTGACACTTCTTTCGTGTGGACAATCATCCCACTGTCTTTTTATTTTCTATCCGTTATATATGTATACTCATACTTTTCGTATCTTATTTTCTGCATTTGTATTCATTTATTTATATACCTATATATTGTGTTTCTTTATATATTCGTTTTCTTCTTACATCCTCGACAAATAAAAACGTGGAATATATATATATATATATATATATATGTGTGTGTATAGGCTTATATACTTTTACAAAAAATACATGGTAATTTGTAAATGCAACGAATATATTTTGCGAGCTGAGAACAGTCAGTATGAAAAATAACATCGCTTCGCGACTCGTATTGTAGATTCATGAATATATATTTGTTTCCTTTACATGTCCTCCCCTCGACTCGCACAACACGCGACTCGATTGTAAATATTCCCTTTGTTCGCGTTGGTTTGCAATTTTGCTGCCAATGTGTGAGCGCGAATTTCTTTTATTTACAACGAAGATCGAGAAGATCTTTATATTTGGTTTTCTTTCTTTTTAAAAAGCCGACTCGTCGTCGAACGCACTCGTCACTAAAAAATATATTGAAAATCAGGCTTTACAAATTCGATCAAATCGTGTACAAAGCTTCAAGCAGTTCATCGCTTATTGAACAACTGATATTATAAAACACGCGGTAAACGAACTGACGTCCTTTTTAATACACGGCTTTAACCTATAATATAGATTATTATATTCTAAACATATTATAATCATATCGTCTTATAACTTTTAGTCAATATATATGTATATCTTCCTGTGCGACAGAACTTCTACCACAGTAACAAATTTTTTTTTATAACTTTGTTGGTTATTATGTAAACAATGTTTAAATACATTTAAAAACGAGTTTCGTCCTTTCGAGGTCGCATATTATATATATTAACAATTAAAACTCTTATTCAATAAATATACTTGAGGAGATACGATCATGATTATAATTCGTGTATTTTCTTTTCGTAAATGCTTATTGTTGTGGTAAAACACTTTTCTTACAATATAAGTACTAAGTTGAAAATTTTCATTTTAAAAATCATCGAGTCGTGTCGGAATGTATTTTGTATATAGGTCTAAAAACACGTTAAAGCATATTTTTTTGTACAATAAATGCATTAGATTAATTAGGTTGTTTCTTTTTGTCTTATAAAATCATAAAAATCTCAAAGTCGATTGTGTAAAATTTCAAGTTCAACTTTGATTAACGAAACTTCCGGTTGGTCAAACTTTCATGTATATTGTCACATGCGTATCTCCTTTGCCGTTTTCAAAAACAGCTAGAATATTTTACAGATATTCATATATATATATAACACCTATAATTTGTTGGCCTCTTAACTATAAAACGAGAGAGTTATATATATTGCGATTGTGTTAATAAATATATATATAATAAATTATCTAAACAGTCTTAAACGAATTCTAAATCTTCTCAAGCCAAACACTTTATGATAATTATAGTATATATAATTATTGAATATGAATATGTCTCAATTTCGTAATGGTTCTTATCGACTAGATACATGTCATGTCAGTTCTATACATAATGAACGTTATCTAAATAAATATTGTCAAATTTGGCAAAAGTATTAATACACAGTAATAATAATAAGTGAGAAACAAGCAAATACCAGCACAATATACCGATGCCTGTATATTAGTCAATCGAGTGCGTGACGTTCGATGATGACCTCGTGCGAAACAAAAACTCGTCAATCAATGCGAGACCATTAACTTTGCAACCGCTTAAAATAAAAGCACTCGTAAAAGATAAATAGGAAAAAGATCATAACGTTTCCACGACAGCACGAGTGTCATTTTTATCTTATATTTAATAATACACGTTGTAGATATACACAGTCACACACGCAGTCTCTATAGGGTAAATTTATTCTCCTTAATAATAATTGTTTATATATTATATATATATACGATTACACCGAGTGTTCACTTTCGATTGCGAATATACAAACTCCGATATATCGAATTCCTCTCACGTGCCCGCCTCATATCGTCCGAGAATCATCTCGAGCTTTCAATTTTCTTTTGAAATATAGAAGAACTAGTATACAAGAGAAACTTATTCGCTCGAACGACACGAGATGAACATCCGATCTCTGCCAGACTGATATATCGACATTATTAACATTCCCTATCGGTGAGATTGCGATCGTATACTGCTATCTACGAGGCGACGCGGCGCCTCTGAACACAATGAAAGAGACTCCGATATAATCTCACAACTTTATACACAGCGTGTCTTATCATATGTATTAGCTATTATTTACTTATTTTTTGAGCTCAACGAAAGTGCGCAGCGGTGGCCGACGAAAAACTTTCCACACACAATTAGTCCACATAAATGTATATAGCCTCGTGTCTTTGACTTACAGATTCGTAACAGAGTTTAGAATATCATAGAGTGTTAATCGTACAACGACAACAACCCAACTCGTGACTCGTTCGAAAAAGCGTCGATTGTTGCCCCCATGCAGTTTCTCTCGGAATTTGAAATATTATAATTGACAATATTTCGTTTGTACAGCCAAATCGAACGAAAACGCTGCAATAAGAACAAAGTTCCCGACACGTAAGCATCAAAGCGGGAAAACAAGGAAAAAAAAAGAATAAAGAAGGCGCGCATGTACGCTCGATAACCGCTCGCTATATTACACGTAGTAGAGCCGAGAAGACACAATAGACACAGAATGATGACTGCACAGTGCACATGTACTTATATAAGGGCTCGTGTTTAGTGACGGCGGCTCGAGGGTGAGCGCCGGCAGCTAGTCTACCTGACGCTGCCCTGTCGGTTGTAATCGCGGCGAGTGCTTGTGCCGCCGCTACCGCGGCTGGCTCGACGGCTCTGTTATCCGGTTGGAGCGTCGCCGACCGACTTGCACAGGAAGGCCGATGTGATTATGCCGAATGCCTGTAAAGGAGAAGGCGATACTGAAATGAACTGCATGTGATTGAAAATTCAAATTATTTGCAATGTTCTAATGCGCCATTGGATTACACATTTACGTTCTGAAGTTTTCTCACCGGATGAGATTTAAAAATCTTTAGTCTAAAAGTTTTCAAAGAAAAAATTTCATTATAATTACTGTACACTTTTCTCTCAGGCTAGAGTGGAAAAGATCTATACTCTGCGCGCGATTTCGATAGCATACTTAAAGAAATTTCCTCGACTAAACTCACCTGAGCTCCAGCCGCAGCCAATCCAAAGAGAATAAGCGTGAGACTCTCGTACTGAAACCAGCTCCTGACTTTTCCAAGGCAGCCCTGAAACGAGACGATGAAATATCTATAAGAATCCCGATATAAGAGATAAGATTTGATCGACCTGCGCAAAAAAAAAAAAAAAACAATAATGTTCAGCTTACCTCCTTATGCCTAAATCCTGTGTGTAGCGCCGGGTCGAGGGATTGACAGGCTGACTCGTCCTTCGGCTGTGGATACAGCCAGGGTTTTTCGTTCTGAAACAGACGTTATTCCGTTCGATTATTCCGATACATATATCGAGAGCTACCTCAACATACACAGCTCGGACTTACGTTTTTGTAGAAAACTCGGGAAATCACGCTCATCGGACTTCCGGTGTTTTTTGCCTACGAGAGAAGGCACTTGTGTTAGTTAATTGAAAAAGAAAAAAAAAACTGAACGAGCGTTAATTAAAGAACTACAGTGAAGATTACGGGTTTTAATTACTTACCTCGGTATCCTTAAGAACGCAGCAGGTGAGCGGCACCTGCCGCCTCGTCGCCGAGATGTGGTTGTCCCTCCACCAGGCAGTGCCGTTGAAGTCGGTGTCGTTGTAGATACCGCAGCAATTGAACTGGAAAACGAAGAATACGACGCGTGATTTCTCTCTCGTTTGCTTTTTTTCTGCTGCTGAGAAATCGATATACGAGCGAACGCGTGCGAAGTGCCATTGCAAATGACGACAAAGCCCGTCGCGCTTGAACTTTTTCCGTCTTTGTATATGTACTGGCATCGATCGATCTGCCAATATAACGCGTCGAGGTTTGTGAACAATTTATTATTTCAATAAACTCGTGTGGCCTCGACTTTGAGAAATGTGTGTCGCTTTTATGTTAATCGTTGCATAGTTAAAAAAAGGTCGGTGAGAACGTTTCAGTAGAAATGTCAGTGTTTGGTCAGCCGAACATTATACCCCTGTCTAATTTTACGTTTTACCTCTCAAAATAGAGAGTGAGAGGTAATGGTACGTGAGCTATTGATTATCGGTTTTCCAGAATTTATTATTCGCGAATGAACGCGACGTTATTATAGATATATACGGAGGAGAGAAAAAAAATTGATCGATGGTTTAATAATACACGCGGCGTTTATTATTGTTTCTGATCAATCGAGCGATTTATGTGTACAGTGTGCAAGTGATTTTGCGTTTCATTGAAAACTTGGCTGTTCGTTCGTTAACCACTCTGAAAATGGACAACAACAAATGCATTCATCATGTAACTTTGCTTATCAAAGTTTCGCGAGAGATACGCAGCCAACAAAGATCGAATTTCTCATCAGAGTTGTTGAAGTACAGTGGGTAAACAAGACGCTCTAAAATAATCTTCGAAACTGAGTTTGCGAACTAATAATTTCCAACGATCGATCTTTCTATATATTCGAAGAACGATTTGTCCAAAGAAAATAAGACCAAATAATCCATACAGACGATAAGCCGAAAAAAATTCCCGATAGATACGCCTCTTATCGTCGAAAACTCCAATACACCGTGTGTCCTCGCGATATCTCATTTCCGTGTGCTGTACACTATAAAAGCTGGACTGCACACACACACAGCCATATATACATATATACATAACGAACCTTGTACTGGGCGTAGTCGAGGCTGTGGCTAAAGTCGACGTCGCTGCTGGCGTCGTCGTGGCCGTAGTGTTCGGAGAGACGTTCGCGCAGCCGTGGCTCCAGGCCTGTCATCACCCTGTAGGTCACTATGCCGAGGACCACAGCCGTCACTATCTCAGCCACGATCAGCGCTATCAGCATACTCATGTACTGTGGACAGATGGGATGTGGGATTGTTAGAAAGATTAACCGAACGCAGGTTGTTAAAACTTTGCTTGACACTTGATTAATAATTTGTCTGGCTTTTTTGACTTTGATGTTTTGAAGGAAGAAAAGTTTTGCTGTGGAGGAGAGAAACTGGGCGTGCAAAACAGGTTTTACTTACAATGAAGCCATAGTTTACGGTACTATTAAATGAGAAGAACGCGGGGGTGTCTGTGGATATATTTTTGGCATTGAAGAAAATTGAAGGGGTTCTTTATTATATAAGTAAGAAAAACTTTCATTCTGTATCACATTTTTTTTCATGAATAAGCAGTATATCAGTAAAAATTTGAGCTAAAGAAAGACATTTGAACTCGCCATCATCAATATATATCTGCCTATGCAAATGCCAGAGTTGCGTAAACACGAAAGTTTTTTTTTTGGGAAATTCTGAAATTTGCATGCTAAATATACAACTATATTTACAGCTATATATAGATATATACATCAATATTTTATCCCAAAAACGTATTCGCGGTAAATCCAACGACACAAAGACTTATTGTTACGGACCCGTCAAAGCCTAACAGCGAACCTACGATAGGCGAATCACTTTGACAGCAGCTCAGAATTGCAAATTAGCCTACACTATCAAGATCGATGCTCATTGCATCGAACTATCTATCCGCAGTCAATTGATACCGTCACAAAACAGAGAGTATAGCGATAGACAAAGCTGTAACGCTGACATTTAGCAACTATACCGGCAGATATGCATACACTTGTATAACACTAGTATCCACACACACACACGTACACACGCACGGACGAGCTGTATATCCGGGCTCGAACAGGTGTGCACGCAAGAGAGTGGGAGAAAGAGGACAGCTATAGCGAGTATAAGGATCGATATAGCGATGCCGCGCTGCGATGCTCCTCTTTGGGTAATGAAAACCGGCCGAGTGGCTTGGTTCAATTGAAAGTTTTCAGAGGAGGAGGTGCCAATTATTCGATGTACATGGATATTCATGCAGATGCGTCAAGGTGATTAGAGGCTATTGTCGTTGATACTCACAACAGCTAGGATACACTGGCTACCGTGTAGCGCAGCTCGACATCCAAAGAATCCGACGGTGAGAACAGTGAGGCCAAGACCGAGAAGACCATAGGCCACGAAATAAATGGTCTCGCTCGGTGCTGCGTCCGCTGCGTACAGGTTGAGCAGGTGACCTTTGGTTGGGTCCATCAGAAGCCAAGCGCCTATCACCATCACCATGCAACCTGCCAACTGTACCGAATTTATCCTGATGATTATTCGGAGCTTCTTCTCGTTTGATTTTTAATTGTTAAATTTACCCATATTAGCAGGTTGAACGTAAACAACGCCGCCTTCAAGTACTTCATTCCTGTGAGTGCTCCCTTTTACTCATGAATCTGAAACAAATTTTGAAGCTATCATTACTTCAACGTTTTTCTTCGATACCTATCGAAAAAAAAAAAAAAAACGGAACCAATGACTTGTCCAGACATCAATCTCGTCTAAAAACAATCTATCCGCGAACTTGGCAGTAGAAACTCTCGACACCAAGGACTCATGCGAATTGGCGTCACGTAGTCGTCCGTTATAAACTGCCTACTCCTCGAGCTACTAAAGCTTGCCTTTGAAGTTGCTCAACCGTCCGGAAGACCAAAGAGACCGAAACACCCGTGAGATGGACGCGCGCTTCGTGTTCTATGATTAAAGTTTAATTAAAGCGAAAGCGATCCTTGAATTCTTCCTTTTTTTCCGTGCCACTGTCCACGTGACTTTTGATCCGTTAAAAAAAAACCCCCGAGCTACTTCAGACGGAATTGACTGATGTATTTCAACGTACGTTTGCTTATCGATTTTACTTTTTCTTGGTTTATAAATAAAATTTGACGTTTAAAAATAGACAGCTGCAATAGTACCGACATGATCCATCAGTTGAAACCATCAAGAGAAATGGTGGTATAGAGCTAAACCGTATACGCATTCAAATTTCATCCTGGGATATTCCGTTTCAGCCGATCAACACACTGTAACGTGCTCATACCTATATATATCGATGTTCTAAATTAAATGGTTCAAGGATTACGTGCTGGTCCTGCGCTTTGAAAATTGACATCTCGTTTTCGGCGAGTAAGAGCTGCTGCACTCTCGCGATTGAAAGTTTTTTTAGAGGCTCTGTAGAACCCGCGAGATAAAGTCCAAGTAAATCGATATAACTTTAAAAAAAAAAAAAAAACGCGGACCAATCTCTTTATACGATGCTGTTGTGGCTATAACGCTGGTAAAGCCAACTTTGAGGCTCGTTTTATACGTTGCTCAGAGTTTCGTTTTAGACTTGCGTTATATTTACGATCATACTCGCTATATTTAAAAATGTATTCCGGGACATCAGTGACACAACGTTTGAAGTCGGATATTATAATGGAGGCATAAAGTATTAGTCGAAAAATATACAGTTTTTAATTAAAAAATCCAATGGAGCTTACACGCACGCTTGATAGCTTCGGTAGAGAAGCCGACTGGAAAAGCTCAGCTGCGAGTGACCTCATAAAAATAATAAACGAAGTTGAGAGGTTCTCGATAACGATGGAAATTTCATCGGCAACAAATTTCTCGATAGAGTTTGATAATATTAAAAGAGAGAGAGAGAGAGAGAGAGAGCGAGGATCGTTGGAAATTCGACGTCGGCTGTTCTCGTTTCGCGCTGAAAACTGATATATGCCAATCGAATCTAATAATATATGAGTCTAGCATTATAGAAGTAACAAATTGGAAATAAGTTTCATTCGTCCACTATATTTCGCGGAATAATAAATTAATAAACGAAAGAGAAACTTGATTAAAAATTGAAAACCGCCTGAATGAACTACTGTTGACCATCGAGCTCTTTATTAAAAAAAAAAAGGAGAAGAAGGATTTTCCGGATGGCGAAAGTGAAATTGCATTAAGCTAATGAAAATTTTTCGATTCGGCGATATTAATTTCCTGTCGAGCTATTCACTCGGCCATGCTAACTTTTGAACTGCTCGAAATTCCGTTTTATTGGAAAGAGAGAGAGAGAGAGAGGGAGGTGATTAAATAACTAATTTCGTCGTGTATTCAATTAAAGAGTAAATATTAATTGGGACGGTAAAATATGAAGAATATGTAATCGTCGACGTTAAACTGTCGACAAGCAGTAGGTTTCGCCATTATACATGCGCAGCTCAATAATTCATCAAGGCTCGAAAGTCTGCAAACTTCTCGCGGCAGCGATTAGTAACTTTAGATAAAGTGTCGCGGTCGGATTCAATATTCATCAGAGTTATATATAATAATGCAGATGTTCGTTAGGCGAAAGTTCGGAGTATAATTGACTGACGCATATAATTTTCGATAAACTAGGTTTCATTCGAATCGAACGTAATTTGTTCAACTAAAATTGTCGATGATGGTCAAAACGGTATACCGAAGGCTTATTCCACTCAATCCAAAGCAGCATCTGTTTTTCATACCGGAAACTTGCGGAACAAAAGATTTCTTAATTAAAAAACTTTCGGATCTCAAGTTCTTCCACGTAAATGAAAGTCCACGTGAACAAGCCGCCGTGAGTTTAGACTAGAAGGTTTGCTTTCGAATAATTACAACAAAGCGAATATATTAATTATTCATCCCAAGCGTGTCTTACAATCGTCTCTTTATTTACGAAAATATCCTTTGCGAATAGAGCGTGAAAATGGAAACTTGCATAAGTGTGTTTGTAGTCTATAATTAAATTCTGAGAAACTCGATTATAGCTCCAGCTAATTTCATAAAGGATATGCCAGGAATGAGAAAAGTCGGCTCGGCGTAGGAGTAATGAAGACTAAAATCACGCGAAAGAAAGGTGAGACGCCAGAGGTAAAGAATAAAATACAAGTCTCCACTTCTCGGCTCTTTAGTTAAACGCCGCAAGTAAGCTATTAAAAGGGAAAAAAATTTAATATACCGCCGCTTTTCATATATACGAGCGATGATTGGATCATCGAAAACTTTTCATAGACGCACAAAGCGAAACAAACTTCTCCAAGCGGATGATTTCATATAAAATTGTGAATCTCGCACGAGCTCGATACAATAGACAACTCCAGCGATTCTCCGAACTTCCGACGCGTTAACGTGCGCGTAATAATAAAATTCGTGAGCCGTCGATCTCGAAAAGATTTTTCACGCGCGTGCTCGAGAACAGCCGAATTCGCGAATCGGAGGTTAAATTTTATCTAGCGGAAAATTCGGTTACCGCGCCCGCGCGCGTATCTTTCTGGGATGTATGTATTAGTACTTATTTTTACTCGCTGATGCATAAATTCAGGGACTGCATCAGCTATTGTCTACGATTTATTCGCGAGTATAAATGTAGTGTGTGTGTGATTTGGGTCAAAAGTGTGATGTGGCTTTAAATCTCCCGGTTGAAAAGCAAAAATTATATGATTTTAACATTTGTTATATCGCGTGTTAAAATCACATGATTTTTTCAATCGGACCTGCAGGTGAAAGGAAGCGATTCGTTTGATGAATATTTTTAAAAAAGTCATTCAGAGGTAATTTCATCGTAACGCGGGAATTGAAACTTCAAAGGGTCGTCGTCGGAAAGTATATTTTTCGTACACCGAGACTTCTTTTTCACATATAACGAGGCAAACGAAAAAGATTCCGAGTGCAAAAAGGAGAGTAAAGAGCTTCAAAGTTTACAGGTGGTTGTTGTGGCCGTATCCGCTTTTACGCCGTTATATATACCGACAATAATAAAATCGAGCCGTGTGTCAGCAGCTCGTTTATAAAAATAGAAAAATCAAACATTCAGCCAAGCACGTAACGCATCTAATAATATACACAATATAACACAACGCTCGACACTAATTGGTATACGGTTTCTGCCCTTAACTGAAAGCCTCGCGACTCGGGAACGTTTAATTAACAGCAACGACCGAAAAAGGCGGTCTATTCTTGTGTGCTATTATATGGAAGCTCTAAATTGAGAATATGCCTCGAGAATAGCGCGATACACACGCGGCAGAGAGGCGAAAAAAAAGGTGAATCTCGGGGATGTTCACAGGTGGTTGGTTTGTGACTTTATATAGATTCAGTCCCTCTGGCGTCTTGACATCTTTCTTGAGAGATGAGGAGGACTCGCGATGAGTCTTATTTTCAGCTGACGGAAGCTGAACAATTGCGAGGCTGGGAGGCTTCTCGGAGGAATCGATAATGAGGTGAAGATGTGTGCAGGGTACATCCAGATTTTTTTTTTTTTTTTTTTTAAAGAGAATAGAACGAACACTGCTTTTGATAAAATTTTCACGAGTTGTTTTTTCGGAAGGTGAAAATTGTTGATGTCATTCCAGTGCTTTGATCAAAACGGTTCAACACGAGATATTCGGTCACAGATCCCTTTGATTTCGTTCTGTAAAGGACACAGCGACGCCCGAATCCATCATAACTTTTCCACAGTCGGCCAGAATTTCATATTTATATACAACCGAATTAATCTTTGGATTATACGCTTCGCCGGACAGCAAAAGAGTGGAGGATTATTATACGGCACAGCCGACAATGTCGAAATCCAGGTTTTCATTCCGTACAAAGAAAGCTCGTTACTTACGTTCTGAAAACGGACTTTCTCTCCCTTTAAACAGTGAGCAAAAAATAGCACTTTAATCATAGTCGCACACGGCCTACCTCACATACCTATATATAATACAAGCTGCAAATTACCGAGTATAATTAAATGAGAAAGTGAGTCCTCAGGCACTTGGACGAAACTTAAGTAGATTAAAACTGTCGGCTCGTTTTCTCACGCTATAATCAATTAGATCGAGTAATTAGGGAAGATCCAATCTAGAGCGTTTTGCGTTAATCAAGCAACTAGTTCTCTCTGTGTGTCTATATATATATGGTATGTATGTGACTTGCTTTGTGGACGGGCTTAAATTCTGGCTCGTAACACTGCACTATACTGGCCAGCTACCTGTGGAGAGCTTTCATATATATATATATAGATTGCACTGAAATCTGTTGCGTCAGAGAGAAGATGTATGTGTGTGGGTATTGTTGTGGCGCTGATCGGAATTTCAATGGCCTCTCTTATTGTGAGTCACACTGGTGAAATCTTCGTATAAGTGTAGTCCTCCATGGCACACGACTCCGACATCGATTCACACGAGCCGCAACGCGATAGACAGAGAAAAAAAAACGATCACTTTCCCATGATATACCTACATCTCAGAAGAATCTCGTCATCTGGCCATCTCTCGAGATCAGCCGCTGTTCGACGAGTTGAACTTAAAGTGACGTGTGTGTGTGTGCTTCTATAAGTATAGAGAGAGACGACCGAGTATTATACAGAAGAGCGAAAGAGAGACGCGAACCGTTCGGTACTCGCTGACGTACTGACGGCAGACTCCGCGTCTCGGATCCGGGTTCGCGAGCTTTTCCCTCTCTCTCTCTCTCTCAGCAACGGTTACAGCGCGCGCGCATCGAGATGATGATGGGGAGAGGGATGCTGCTCTGCGAGGCATCTTGCTATTGTTTTGCTTTCGACTTTTTTTTTCTGGATACGTGCGTTTCTTCTTCTTCTTTTTTTTTCATCGATTGATGACGGAGGAGTTTGACACCCGGAGTTTAAACGGTACGAGAAAATGATCTATTCCCAACGTCAGTCGGGATAAAAGAAAAACGAGAAGCTCGTCTAGGGCTTAACTTTTTTTCCTTCAAGCTTAATTTGCGCGCGTGTTTCGCAGAAGTAGCGGCTAAAGTGGTTTTCTTCGTGGTTTATCGCTCGGGGCGTTTCCAAAGTTTTCGCGGTCGTGAATTTTTCGAATAACTCGATTCGAAAAAAAAGAGCCTTGTATAAACAGCCGGATGAGTATATACGTATATGCGGATTTGGCAGAGGACGCCGAGGAAAGAAAAAATTTTCGACTAATTGCCTCGTTTGCAGTGTGTTCTTGTTGGGGGAAATGCCTATTGTTCTCTCTCTCGCTCTCTTTCGTGCTCCGGTTGATCCCCTGCGTGGAGACTGACTCTTTTCTCTCTGTGCAGTAAAAAGTTTCGCGATGTTCTGACGACTCACCCCCTTTTTTTCTCTTTCTCACTGCGTCGACGAGTGCGCGCGTGTAACGAGGTACACGGTATATAGTCTGATGATATATTTATACATCCCTTTTATCACTTAAAAAATTCGAATTTCATGTAAAATCGGATCAAAATCGTGCTTTTTGTACTAATTTTTTTTCGGGATGTTAAAGCTTCAAATTAATAATAACTTTATAACCTAATGAAATCCTTTTTAATTCAGGGTCGCACCCTTATTCGACTTTATTTATGCAAAATATTTCAGCCCACGCAATTTTTTTGTTACTTAACAACGTTTGCACAATTTATTAATTTCTTTAATTACGCAGATCGAAAGGTATCCAAAAAAGTCAGTAACAATATGACAATGGAAGTGAAGTTCAGCGGAAGTTAATGATAATTTTTTTAAATTGATCAGCAATGTGCTAAGAAACACTACACGTGTATATGCACTCATTCAAATACATGTTTTAATTTATAAAAATATTTAAGCGTATGCGCTGTGTAAGCCAAAGCGCGCAATCTTATTTTATCGCGTCTCTCGGTCCGACGACGCGTCATGTTTCGCACGGAGCGAATAGGTACATATACACGGGTTTCGACGTCTAATATTGGATTATTTCCGAATCGATGCGTCGAAACGATAGCTTATAATTTGCTTTCATAGCTATTTGCCTGAAAAATTTTGCTTTCTATTCAGCTTGGCTCGCATGAGCGCTCGATTTTTTCCTTTTCTAACGACTGTTTCTATTTTTAGACGCCATACGCTCTTCGTTTTATTCTCTTCGTCGTCGTTTTTCAACGCCATTCTCCAAGTTCGCCTTTATTCCTTTTCCCCTTTCTTCGCCTGATGCTGTCGCTCTTTATTTTTCCATGTTTTCTCTTTCGCATTTGCCCGCCTTTCACTTGCTCTTTCAACACTGCTATTCGACAATCCTTTTTATATGTTTGTTTGTTTTTTTTTTTTTTTTTATTTTTATTACGAGTGTGAAAATCGAGAATTTTATTCCATCCAAAGTGTTCTATTTATACTTTAAAATCAAATATACACTCGACTTCTGATAGCTGCTCTTGTGCTGCGATGACTGACTAAACACTCGGCGCTACTACTGAAACAGAAATCTCGGCTCGGTAAACACAAAATGAGAGCGTTTGTTCTCCTTCGAAATTCAAATGACTGTCTATAGTAAAGTCGAGATAGGATTGCTATTGTTGATGCCAGTTGGAGTGTTTCCGCACACAAAACTATAACTACAATCAACTAAAATATTTAAAAAAAAATCAGTTTTTGTTTCACTTTTATCAAATGTATTGTCAACGCATCCCTTCCCGTCGGTAAAACAGTTCCAGCAGTGACTTTCAGTCGGTAAAGAAACCAATAATCCTGCCAGAAACCAGCCATCCAGCACAATAGCCCACGTGTCTAATATCGAAAGCCACATCAAACAAATATAGCAGATATAATACGCACGGGACGCACCCTACTGGAGGAGTTATCAACCGAGACGCGTCTGCGTGCGACGATCTGTTGCGCGGGAGGGTGTGTAGCGGGGGCGGCCGGCGTGTGCGCGTCACCGGCGACCTTCCCTTGAGGGGGATAGCGCACGCGGTCGACCCCTTGCTCGCTACTGCTGCTCCTGCTCTCGTCGGGAACTGTGTCAACGGGCGGCGCCGAGTTGAGCTCGATGTATTGAATTAACGCGTCACGCCGCCGCTCTGTTCCTTCTCTTGAAAAAAAGCTCGCGTTTTGGAATATCAAGCTCGCTGGAAAACACTGGAGTGCTTGAGCGCGAATATCACGACGCACAATGACTGCGTGGTAAAGTTGACGGACGTAACCGATAAAATTTTAATTGGCACGTTGATTACCTCGGCACGATTGTGCGAACTATATTATCGATGATATGGAAGCTATTGGCATCGCGTTATTAGAAAGCTGAGAACCTTGTATAACGATCTTTTTAATAGCTTATTCGTATTTGAAATATTCTCTCTGATAATCCAGAAGGAAGTTTATTATACGACATCGATATAAAAATAACGTCCATTCGAGAGATAGTCCGATATAGTAGACCGACCTCAAGCTATATTGCTTTATTTACAAAAACGAGTGTATGCTGCTTGGTCAATCATAAATAGAAATGGCAAAAGTTCCCCCTCTGTACTCGCATGGCTTGATATCTGGATCTGCGTGTACAAAGATAAAAGTTTCAAAAGACTTTTTTTTATCCTGAAGTAAAACATCAGCTGCTATTTATTACAAAGTATATCTCGGTGTTCTGCTTCTACATGTGTATGTACCAAAGAATACAAAATCCTTGATATGAAAGCAACATAAAAATATGATTTTTCTCTACTATAAAATTATATACACAAAACCCTCCTACCCTATGTCTACTTATAGCAGGCGCAGTATCGCTTGCAGGCCAACTCAGCCATTAGCGATAAGCAGGCGAGCAGGTAACCGGCGGAAAGCACAGCGCAAAGCTGCTTCAGGAAGATGTTTTCGCTGATGGGTTTGCGTCGCTCGAAATCCGACGGCTTGACGGTGTATTGCTGGGCAACGTCCCAACTGTCGGAGATGCCGGACTCGACGATCCGCTGGACCAGCTCGTCGAAGCGTCGAGCAAATGGCGAAGCTCTCTCGAATGCGAAAGCTGCCATGTCGTCGTATAAAGAGGGTCGGGCCACTTTTGACGTTGCGGTGCCGTCCTCGTTTATGAACTTCTTTGCTACGTAGGCTCCTGTCGACGTTACTTTTGCTTTCAAATGATATCTTTATACATGTAGTAGGACAGCTGTATGACTGCGATAATACTGACCTGCGCTGTGTGGTGTGATGCACATGCAGCTCTTGTTGTCGACCATCTGGTAGACGCACTGGAAGATATCCGCGACGGGAAAGGTCTTCCTTTTTAGTTTTTGGATGACTTCCTGGTCGTTGTTGCCGTAAGTTTGCTCGATGATAAAGTCCAGGGTATAGATCGGTAGTGCCGATTCCGCGATTTCCTCCAGCGATTTGAACGCCACCTCTCCCTTCAGCAACTTGATGTCCATGATCTTGGTGAGTGCGTCGATCGAGTACTTCATCGACAGCACGATCAGGCTGAAGTATACGATCTTTTCCACAATCTTCTTTGGTGACTTTCTGGGTACGGTGACTCCTAGCAAAATCTGAAAGATCTTGCAGACCTCCCAGTACTTTTTTGGAAAACGTAACAACCTCTGCGCAGCTTCGTACACCACGACGATCAGCGCGAAGACCGGCACGAAAAAGACGACATCGAGTGGGATATCGATATTGATGATCGGCACGATCGGTACGACGAACACGTAGTTGGTGTTGAGGAAGAGCCTACCTAGCTGTAACCGATCGCAGAAGTTGTACATGATGGAGCGCACGTTGAACGGGAAGCTGAGCATGTCGATCTCAGCACTGCCAAGTCGCTGGAAGATCGGTGAGAAATTGGCATGGAGCACCGTGTGCTCCATACCGGTCACGAACTTGCTTGTGAAGTTCAGACTCTCTCTGAAGATCTGGCAATACTTGAAGGACATGCCGTCGAGATCGACTATTTCGCCTTCGGAATTGCGCTTTATGTAGAGATACGGCTGGAGTTCGATGGCCGGGATGTTCAAAGTGTAGCCGTGGAGGTTTGCCAGCTTGTAGGGAAAGAGATCGGTTAGCGAAGTTAGGAGTCTCTTGCGAAAGTCCTTTGTGAACGCGTTATAGTCGTATAGTATCGGTAAGTCGTTTGGGGTAAAAATTGCGACGGTAAAATCCAGAAACTTCAGGGACCAGGCGTAGATCAGCAGGTTCTTCCAGTTGTCCAAAGATGATGTTTCCTTGCTGTAGCAAACGATCAGACACTTTGGTCTTGCTGAAATCGGTGATACCCGGACGGACGTATTTAAAGTGCTCTCGAGATTCTTCAGGTAGGCGCCAGTCTCATCCCGATTCTCCAAGATGACGTACAAAGTCGAGGAGGTGGGATATCGCAAGATCGGCAACGACAGCGAGCGTTTGTCCCTACCGATCAATATTTTGTTTAGGTCGATGGAAGTTGTAGGTACCTTTGGCATCAACCGTTTACAGAAGGCATCACTGTATGGTCTTGCTGATTCGCTCACGAAGAGGACGACTTGGTTCGTTTTTAAGTCAGATACAATGCGGCTAACGACGGGAGCAAAGAGATCGTTGTTTATGGAGTCAACCGATTTTTCCTTACTCATGCTGAGTATCACGATACAGCAGATGGTGCGAATCAACATGGTCTTCCTAATTAAAGCATCTACAAATTGTAACTACATTGATTACACTTGAAAGCATTTAGAATAAACAAAACAGATACATACATTTGTAATTTCTCTGTATATTTCCGCAAGCTTCAGCAACTTCAACATCTGAACGTAATTTATACTGTGTCCATTCAAAATAACTATCAAACCGCGTTCATTCATGTTTCACTAAACTAATATATAAAAGTCTTTAAAGCCTCTTAACGAAAAAAAAGAATCATCAGTGGCACAGAATGATAATCTAGAACCTAGTCGTAATATAGTTCCGGCTAGCGAGGAGTTGGAAGTCAAGACACGCGTCGTCGGGCTGTCGACGAGAACGACCAGGATTTTCCCTGGTAGACTCAATCAGACCTGTCACAGTCGAGAGCCAGAAACGTCCGGCGTTTGTTTATCCTCAGTCACTTAAGGAAGCAAAGTATACATCCTGATTTTTGACGGAAAAAAGTTTGTGTGTTTCGTTTAGTAACAGATTGTGTTTATTTGAGTTTAACGATTATTTGCTTTACTGACTCAAAAATGCTCTAGCGTTTTCATAAAATCTTTATATATTATATATTTCGTGTTAGAATTATTTTCAACAACGTGTCTACATCTTTTGTTTAGTAGAAACAATTATTGTGCAATAAGTAATAGTGATAATATTCTCGCATATTGCTTATAAATATTTATGTACATAAATAATACAACTGAGGCACATACTGCATGAAACGTGCGACAAGTACCACGCAAAGTGCCTCTTCACGCGGGTAATTACATATTTAGATATATAGTAGACGAGTAGTAGGGGAAATTTGTTTACATTCTGCATGATTTATTTCAACCAACAGTTGCGCATTAAATTTTCAGACACTCTTGGGTATATCAGCTCCACGATAAACGATAGTGTGGCTGAAAAGAAACCAACGCCCAGTATTACCAACATTTCTAATAAGAAAACGCTTTGGCTACCAAACGGCTTATCTTGAGTTTCTATAATTTCAGACAACAGTGACGTGCTTTTACTTGCTGTTTTTTGAAGTGTACTCCATTCATCTGCGATTCCAGATTCGGCAATCTTCTGGACGATCGCGTCAAACCTGATTCAAAGAAAAAACAGAATCAAACAAGTCTATATGTAGAATAAACATAGAATATACTTTTTTTAAATTCTATTGATCGTAAGCTATATTCGTCAGATCTGCTATGAATGTTTTATGAATCGACAACGAGGAAACGAACCTCTTTACAAACGGCGAAGCTTTTTCAAATGAAAAACCGGCCATATCGGAGAACAATCTGACCTTTGCCACCTTCATAACGGGCATGTTGCCACGGCTGTTGTATACTTGAAACAGGTGAACGGCGTGGCTGGCGGAAGTCATGCACAGCGAGCTCTGGTTCTTTAGCAAAATATCCATACACTGCTTTCGCATGCAAACAAAACAGATTTCAGATATAGACGTTTTATGCAAAACTTTATATTCGTATATGTACATATGCGTTTTGCGTACCACATCAATATACTTGACAATCCTTGTTTTAGGTTGCAGATTTTTCCAAACTCTATCGTTTTCATCGAGATTACTGTAGAGGTTTTCATAAATAAATTTGAAGGTGAACAGAGGCAAGTTTGATTTGTCAATATCATCGAGAGTACTGAACGACACCTCAAATTTCACAAGTTTGACGTCTATTAATTTGGTCAAAATATCGACGGAGTAAGTCATTGATAGTACAATAATAGTCCAGTAGAGTATCCTTGTCAAGGTTTTCTGCGGTTGTCTAATAAAGGTAAATACTCACTTGTAATAGCTTATATTGATTTCAAGGTTTTATTCATAATCGTAATAAATACCTGTGCAATGGAATACCCAGCAATACTTGATAGACCTTGATAAAGTTCCAATTTCTGTTTGAAATCTTGAAAATCCTCGATACACCAGTAAAAGCGATAAGGATCACCAGCAGGATCAGTAAGTGAATAATTACATCTAACGGGAAAAATATTATAGATGACGTTATGGCCGGCACAATGATAACGTGATTCGTAAAAAAGAAAAGCTTCCCCAGAGTGAACTTTTCCAGGAACTGGTACGTAATGGACCTGGTATTCAATGGAAAGGTCAATAAATTGAGTTCACCTGCACTTAATTTATCGTATAGAACTATAAAGTTTTCGGTGGTTAGCGTATCCTCTAGATTCCTTTCGAAGTCAAAGGTCAGGTTAAGCTTACTTGCAAATATCTTGAAGTATTCGAAGGATAATCCAGCTTGTCTGGGATTACCATGCGTGTCGTTTACGATTGTCAGATTTGGTCGTAAACTGATTAATGGAATGCGCAGGTGATAGTAGTGGAGATTCTCCAATTTTTTAGGAAATAACCGAGTGTTTTCCTCATTCAGCAGCTCCTCGTCGAAAGAATTTCTGAAAGGATTGTAGGAAAACACCAGATTCTTCGTGACAATGCTGAAATCCAAGTATTTTTGGGACCAGGTGTGTTGGAGAAACTTCCGGACATCGTCTTGAGCAAATGATTCGTTACCAATAATTATGAGCAGGCATCTAGGTCGTGGAGCAGTAGGGGTCAACATGTCGTTCAAATAGATAATAGAGTCTTCGACACGCGATTGCAGCAGGATGTATAGCGACGACGATTCGGGAAACCGAATATTCGGGTTTTCACTTTCAGCGTTGAGTATGATCGTGGGTTGACAATTGGATATGTTTGTCAGTATTGAATCTGTTTCCGGAATTCTATCTTTGGCGAATAGGACCACTTGGTAAGGTCGTGGACTGAGCATGCAAATTTTTGTGACGAGGTCAGTCCCGTGAGTAACCGAGCTGTGAGTAAATTGTTTGTAAAACGTGCTCATTAGTGCAATCAGAAAGATGATTCTCATTACGCTTCTCTAACAGCACTGGCGCACTAGCAGTACAAAATTCTTTTGAGAGTACAGGGCTTTTTTGAGAACTATTTAATATACAGCATAATAATAATTCAGGTTTCATTTTAGAACTTTTTAGCAACCACGAGCAACTGCAATCGTCTACTGAAATACGATCCGCGAACACTGTCGACTTTTGTACGTTTAGTTTTCAAACGTTTTTCATTACTACGTTGAATTTTTTCACTCTAATATTATCTGTTATATTCTATGTTCTATGCATACTTAAAGTAACAGCGGTAACTGTAGATTCAATGTACGATCGAATTCAGAAAAATAATTTTTAACAAACCTTTTGTTCAAACGTATAATTGGAATAATTTTAAAAAGTGTACCTCGTGACATAGATACAAAAAACGTCCACACTCACGTTTATGCAATTTCTTTCATATAGGTATTGATTACTTCGCAATGTATATCTATATTTTGGTACACTTTTAATCTCTCATATTTACAATAAATTTTTCATTCATTCGTGTGTCGTAAATTACTATTTGTCGACTCCTCGGTGCTTGACTGCAGCAAAACCTTGTATATGTACTTACAGTGACGACGACACGAGAATTCGAATATTCGAGTTTTCATTTTCAGTATTGAGCATGATTGTGGAAAAACGATGAACTATTTTAGTGAGTATTAAATCTGTTTCCGGAATTCTATCGTTGGCGAATATGACCACTTGGTAAGGTCGTTGATTGAGCATGCAAATTTTGATGACGAGGTAACTTGTTTGTGAATTGTGATCATTAGTGCAATCAAGTAGATTATTCTCACTATTATGCTGTGCTCACTTTTTAATAGCATTGATGAAAATTGCTACACAAACTTGTACAAACTGCTGGAATCACTCCGTTATTTAATAAACTAGTGGGATTTACCTACAGTTTTCATTCTTCCTATCCAACACGAGCAGCTACTGTCGCCTACTCAAGCATCAACCACATGAATGTATAGTCGTTTGCCGTTTGTTTAGTTTTATGAAGTTCTTAATACGATGTATGTAAAAATAAGTATATAAGTGAATAAATATAGACAAGTGTAGAGATCGATAACTTCAACTAAATATAATTATTAACTTTAAAGTAACTAGTAGTCTACTACTTATGCACAGAAGATACCATCAGGTTGTCACTTGGAGCTATGAAAATATTAAATTGATTATTGATTATTGATTAATACTTACATAGTCTTATATATCTTTCGATATTTTAGTATTGATAAAGAATTTCGCATTTAATGTATTTCGGTACAATATAATAATTACTTCCCTACTCATCGTATCGAAGTTCAGCACAGGTCCTATAATTCTCTGCGTTTTGGATCGAATATTCGATCAGCTTGGTTCACGACAATGAGCTTTTGCTAAATTCGAAAGTTATTCTCGTTACGTATATATACGGCCACTGGGGCTGCATTTCCGTGGTATACTTCATTAGAAACGTGACCACCAACAAATTTAGTAGAATTTGTATATTAGCGTACATTTAAAGTTTTGCGTCTGCGTATACTAACCGACATGAACAATCGCAAAGCTTATATTCAATTAAGAGAAACTGGCAGAAAGCTTCAGGCCTGATTAGATAGAGTTTTAATTTTTAAATATTTAATATTATTTCAAATTTAATAATGAACAATAGGCACGGACTACATATTATAATTCCGCATCTAGTACATCAGTATTAGAAATGACAATTAGTTAAGATTACATCATCTTCGTCTCGAGATAGAAGACGTCGTCCATGATTAACTCTCCAAGAAAGTCGCTCCATCTTAACAACGACCTCTATCATCTTCTTGGTCTCGGATTTATCGTAATCGGTTTTGGGTCGCCAAAACTCATGATACTGTTAATAAAAATCGGTCCAAGCGATACACAATCAGACTGGCAGCAGCGTATGTCTCTGAACAATTGTAACTCGCCGAAGATCAAGAACTGCCACCGCCCACCCAAGCTGTAATGAATGATGGATATAAAATCAGATCGAAAGAAAGAATTATTCTAAAATTGATGCTCATATGTACCTGCATGTATGTTAAGTGAAGAATCAAAAGGAGAGTTTTTAACAAATTATTATCTTTCCTCTTGTCTATATACATCCTATATACATGCAATGAAATAAATTTGTTTTTACTTCAACTGTTCATGGCGCAAAGCAAAACAGCAAAAGCCAAAATTCACGTCAAACACAGATAACCTTTGACAAACTTTTTCGCGGTCGCCGCAGAAACGCGACCACCAGCTCCACGATAAAGACGATACAAGCAACACCGTAACCACAACCAGCCACAGCGATGATCTCCATCAGGAACACGTCCTCTTTGACCACCTCATCCGTACCCTCGCCAACCGACCTATTGAACTTCTGCTTTGTCTTCCAGGAGTAAATGATACCTGCTTCGTATATCTTCCGCTCGATTCTCTCTATTCGCTCGACGAAAGGCGAACCACTCTCGTAGAAGTAGGTCGACTTATCCGGGAATAACGAGGTCTTCGCCAACTTCATGACTCTGCCGCCGTTTCTCCGTTTTTTGGAGAAGGCATTGTACTGGGCAACGATGAACTCGCCGTGCACATTCGTCGTGATGCAGATCGAAGACTTGCGGAAGAGCAGGTTTTTGATGCAGTCATCGAAGCTGGTGTAGATTCCTGGCTTCACCCTAGAAAAATTGAAGGAAGGTTTTGGTACTAAAGATTCAGATTCATAACCACGTCTCACTGCGGTCTTTATACCTCAAGGTATCAGCTACCTCATCGGATCTCGAGTAAACCTGTTGAAGAAACAGTTCGCTCATGTAAACTGGTACACGGGATTCCAGAATCTCGTCGATGCTTTCAAACGGCTTCTCACCCACTTCAACACTGAAGCCAGTTAGCATCGCGATAGTGTCTCCAGAGTACTTCATCGACACCAGCACCAGACTTAGATACACAATCCTCTGTCCACAACCACTTGGCTGTTTTTTCCCAAGAGTTACACCTAAGAGTAGCTGGTACACGTCGACGATTCGCCACTGGTTTAAAGGAAACCTTAAGACTCCAGCAGTCAGAACGAAGCAGAGTATGATCACAACGAAACAGGCGAGGTAGAGCAGGATATGTAATGGACCTCTGAGTTTGGATTCCTGGATTATTGGAACGATCAGCACAAACTTTTCGTCGCTCAGGATTCGACCGATTATGAAGCTGCGATTACTTAGGCTGTTTACTAGGACAGGTACCATCGACATGCGTGCGCCAGTGGATTCGTGAGTGTCGAATAGGTTATTCAAGGTGATGCTTTGGTCGAGTATGGGTGTTATGAGGCTGAAGTTGAGTTTCTTGGAGATGGCGTTAAGAAAAGAGTGAGTAGAACCCTCGATGCTTTTCACTTTTTTGCTTTTTCGATCGCGGTTTATCACCATATATGGAGGCCGGTGAGCTATGGGGACGAGAAATCCGAAGCCTTGCATGTCGAGAAGCTTGTCGGGGAAGACGGTTGAGTCCAGAGGAGATGTTGTGAACATCCTTGTGAACGGGTTGTAACTGAGGATTACATATTCGCCCTTGATGTTCGTCTTGACGATCGAAAAATCCAGAAACTTCAAATGCCAGCCGTAAATCAAGATCTCTTTTAAAGCCCGGTCATCATCATCAGTTGAATTGAAGAACAAACCTAGACACTTGGGTCTTGTGGATACCGGTGCGACTTCGACGATCAACTTCAACACTTGGTACAGTCTTTCTCTGTAGAATTCGAAATCTAAATCGTTGTAGAGAAGGATGAATAGTTTCGAATTTTCTGATTGACGAAGAACTTGCGATGCGCTTCTCAACTTTTCGGGATCGATACATAGCGTCGGAAAGTGACCCAATATTTTGATCAGGATTGAGTTTTCCTTGGCCATTGATTGATTAGTGAAAATAGTGACCTGATGAAGATTAAAATTGGACCATATTTGCAAAGCATCGATGTCGGTTGATGCAATTTTATATGGTATATTGATTAATACTATCCAGTAGCAGATGGACTTCCACATAGTAATGCAACGCATGAGAATCTACATTGTGAGCTTTGAGAGAATCTTAGTGGTGTCGTGTATTTTTATGCGGTTGGTTATCAACTGACACTGTAGCACGAACACTGTGAGCTTGAATCAATATTTACTGAACTTTCAACAATTTTATAATTGTAATAAATTTCCCTATTAGCTCCTTTTACTTTAAATAAATAAAAAATTGTCATTGCGCGAATTAATTTTATTAATTTGATATTCAAAAAACGTCACGAAAGACTAGCTTAGCCCAACGGTGTAATATAATAGCCGACAGTGAAACAACTGCTGTGACAATATTGTCTAGACTTGTGTAACACTAATTGCTTGACCACAATATCTGATCGATATTCGACGATAAAGCAGCATTTTTTTAGATCATCTACTAAGTGTCCATTAGTTTCGAATGGAAAGGGGGGGAATTGAAGCCGCAAAATGTCGACTTTGACAAATGAATTATTTCGTCATGTCCTCAAGTTATGCTTTATGTAATCCAGACAATATTGCGCGTTTAAAATTTAATTTTTTGTATTTTATGTGGTTTTGAAATAAAGATGCACAGGAAAAATCGAATTGTTAACTTCCGATAATTAACAACTATAAAGTGTACGTTGTAAAGTATATATTTCTTCAGTGATATCGATTTCTTCCCTTATTGTTATATATTCTTTTAGAAACTTAAATTGATTTTTTAACGTTATACTTCCAATACTGAGTACGAATTCTGGAATATTCCGAAGAACGCATCGCTGTGCGCGGTATTTTCAAGTTTAGTTATATGCTTATTATTTTGAGTGGGATGATGAATGAATACTATCAACAGTTAATAATATAATAAATTTATTATTACGTGTTTAACAAGATTTTTTACAAATACTTTTCGCGCTTTATTGTTCTTGATGTACATCTTAATATTAGCGAAAAATCAAGGGAAAACAACGCTACATATAAAAAGCTTACATAAGTCCATCGACAGTAAATATGGAATCAAGTATGACTAAAGGCACTTTCCCTGGCCGACCGATGAAAAAAAGGAAGAAGATAGAGAAAAAGAAGTTGCTATTATCGTCAGAGGGATTAAGTCATCAAATGAGATTCTCGGAAAGAAAATAGGGAATCAATATTTTCCGTGTGATTCCACCATCCAACTGATATTAAGTACATATAAAAATCTATTATACACTTGTTAAATTAAGGTATTATCAAAATAACTATTATATTATCAATAAATCAGAAATAAACATAATCGATTCGCACAATTCGCTCATATAAAAAATATATATTGACGTATAAAATGAATTCTCAGACGACTCAAGAATCAAGCGATCGATCAAGGTGAAATATAGTAATTGTTTTAGTACAAATAACGGGTAAGAATAATTTACAATTGGGTAACTAAAGATCACTTGATTCTCAAGACAACTCAAATAATTTTCACCATTTCTTACAATGAAGGATTCGCCGAATACATTCGATAAAATATAGACAAAAACTTATGAATAATATGTTTACAGCTAAAATTTACAGGCGTCGAATTTCGGTCGACTTATCGTCTAACACCATAAAATTAACAAACAATATTTTCTCTATAAAAAAAAGTAATTAATCTTACGTGAGAAACACTAAAACGCTAAATATTTACGATAGCAATAATTACAGTGAATTCGTTAGCGTAATTAGACACGCATCAACATAAATAATCAAGTCGATCGATGCATTGTGTATACATGCAGATGCGACTTCATTCTATTCGAGGAAATACACGATATTCGACTCACCATTTACAGACATACCTACACATGCGAACATTTAATTTTCTCTCTTCACCTCGCATTACTTTACATTGGACGGTCGAGGCTGCAATTGAATTTGCTGGCAGAGCAAACTCGGTGAAATGCAAATAACATTCGTACTTGCTGACTTTTATCTCTCACAAAAGAATCCTCTTGTCAATACAACCGTTCCCTTGATTTGTAAAAAAATCGTATAAAAAATATTGCTGACGGAATACGAATGAAATGTGCGTTTTCTTTAAATTATTAAGATTAATGAATAGATTGGTGGCAGTTGATTATTACATTTCCATCGTACTCATCCTAGGTAAAAAAATCATAAGTTTTAATTAAAGTGTACTTGGCAAGTTTGTTGTCTGTTTCCTTCTGATTGGCGTTAAAAAAAGACAACAAACGTTCTTAAAAATAATCGATTACAGTAAAATTACATCAACGTTTCGATACAAAAGTTCGTTGTGTTCGATTTAGTCAATCACGTTGATAAGTACTAATAAAGTCAGTAGAGTCTGCGTAATCCAATATTATATCAATAATACAAGTAATCAACAACATTTACAACTTTTGAGGCTTCGCTACTTATCTAAGATCTTTCACAGATATATTTTCTCGATTATGCAATTTCGCTCTCTCAAGTCATAAACAGCATCTTCGCCTTCACGAGTATATGATTTAATCCGTGAGTAACTTTATTTTTCTTCTCGCTGAATCTGTCACACCAGTAGTCACTAAGAAAAAAAACACTCTCCACTGTCTTAAAAAAAAATCACACGCGCACTCGTGGAGTTATCTCATCTAGAACGACGATTATAACTCGGTGGTGGTCTCGACGGGGCTCTGCTCGCCGAGATACGTGAAGCCGAGATGCGAGTAGTCCTTCCTCTCCCTGAAGATGACGTTGTCGTTCGACGGACTTGCACTGAGAAGGTCGTGGTTGTACAGCGGATTGAGCACAGGAGTATCCCGGTTGTTACCAGGTGGAATCGACTGACCACCACTGTTTGACTGACCCTTGCGCCTCAGCGAGTGTGCCCCGTGCGAGTCGTGGTTGCCGACGATACTCGAGGCTCGAGCCGTCGTCGCCGCCTCCGAGGACACCGGGCTTTGTTGACCTATAAGAAAAAAGAGCCATTCCATCAGTTCACACAGAGTACAAAATTGTGTAAACGTCAGAGTCGGAGGAAATGAAATGAAGGCTCACCTGTGCTCTCGCCGTTCTCCTTGGTAATGTAGCTGACGTTGTCCAAGCTAAAAGCGTGGTTCTTGTTGCTGAAATCCAGCTGCAGATCGTTGTAGCTGTCGTTGTCGTCGACGGGTACACTCATCTGCAGCACCTGCGTCTCGTACTCTTTCAGGTTGGGCTCGACGTATACGGGGTCGTAGCGCGGCACCACGTACATGCGCTGCATGCGCTCCTTGTACGCCTTGTACCTGTAAACATGGAGCTGTGTTATGTATTCTCGGCATCGATTAGCGCGGCTTGTTGAATATTTCATGCATCGCGATTAAACGCCTCAATTTTCCCTAGATTTATGAGAGAGAATTTTTCAGCAACGCACATTTTTACAGATATTTACATAAGAGCGTATAGCCTCACTTTTTTTACGATCAATTAGACACAAGTTACGTACAGCTTCCGGATGCACTGCCAGCTGAAATTGCGCGCGGGAATAATTAAAATTTGCGCGCGCGAATTATCCAACGCACGCGCCACTTCTAATCCCGCGGCTAAAGATATTTCAAAGAGCGGCTTCACGCTTGACATATTTCCGATAATTATTTCGTCCGTACGAACAAATCCCCAAATCAAACCAATCGACATCAATATACATTCCCATATATAAACTAATACGCTCTCGCATCAACTCAACATCACGTCTTTTTAGCCAAACGAAATCCGTTCTCCGCAGAGAGCGCACGTAGCTCATAATTCGCTTTCACCCGCGGCGGCGCAAATTCACTTTTCGCGCCGCACGTAATGCGTCGAAACGAGGAAGAGGTAGATATATATGTAGAGAGAGACGAAGGAATCCGAAAGATGTGGAATTAGCGCGACGACGTGCCGCCGTTGTTCTCGAGCGAGTTTAGTATTGAGCGAAGGAATGTCGGTACGGTTACTTAGGCTAATGCGCTGAAATTGACATTTATTTCGTTGCCTTGAGAATGTTTCGCTCTGTTTTTGGAAAATCGCTACGGTTGCGCAAGCTTGTTTTACATAAGTTTCGATGCTTAGAATAGTACATTGGAAGCTGGTTTCATATGTGTTAATTTCTACAACGATTATACTCGAGAAAGAAAGAATTAGTTTATAATTGAATAATGAAGATAGCGGTGGAAGTGTAACGAGTTTAGAAATTCCAAAGTGAGTCGCCGCGCTGATCTCGGCTTGCGGCCAATTATTATTCCGAGACTCTTTCCTTTCACAATTTTTCACGTACGCGCACGCGCGCGCTTTCCTAATCTAATCACTCGCAATCAGTGCAAAATTACAGCCAATGAATGGCTCGATTCTAACAATGTAATTACGACGACTCGCAACAAAGCCGTGAGGATTTTAATTTTATACCTATTTTGTTATTGACAAGTCGCCTCGTTGCGATGGAAAAGAGAGATGCACTTTCTATGTGGAAACGTCGTATTTCACTTTTCCGGTGCAGCGGACTTTGAATTTACAAGGGAGTACGTTAATTTTCTTACTTTGCACGGGAACAGTAAAATTTTTTTCTCTTATCGGCACTAACCGAGTTTCACCTTGGCAAGTGCGTGCTTTATATGACTAGTTGTAAAAAAACTATGTACTGCGCGGAATAGTAACAGGCTTGTGAATATTGTATAGACACGAAGAACATTTTTTGATAAAATCAAACTTAAAATTACAACAATAATGCTCGCGATTCGCAGTAAATGACAGTTAAATGTTTAATTATAACGAAGTTAAATTTTACTGGCAAATCGTGCCTCACAACTGCCATCACTTTTACGCATAATTTGAACATATTATTTTTTCCATAAAATACAATTACACACCCGTTCATTTTTTTATTCGACACTTGCGTATCACTGAATACATTACTTTTTTATTTCCACACAACACCACGGCACTGCCGTCACTAACTCAATGCATTAAGCACTTGTTTGACAACGCTTGCACGAACTTACCTGGACCAGGAGACGCAGATGTAGATGATGCCAGCGATTCCAAGAACGAGTATGACGAAGGCAATGATGATAAGGGCGTAGGGGAAGACCTCGCCGCTGAAGGCGACGGCGGTATGCGTACGCGCCGGCTCCGGCTCCATGACTGGCGCGTGAATGTCGACGGCTGTCGCCCGCACCAGTGGCGACAGGTCGTAAGTGATGTTCGACATCGCCGGCCTGTCCAGTATTAGCCTGCAAGGAAAAGGAAAAGCGCCTTTCTTTAGTCACTCTGTGGTGGGGCTTGTGTGTGAGAGGCGTGCGAGTGTGTATGTATGTGAAAAATTTTGCCGTATTGGGGAGTTAGGAAAATGTGAAGCGCGCGGGTATTAGAGTTTACCTAGTTTTTTTAAAAGTGCGTTTTGAAATGCCTATCTGAGTGACACACATGCATAAATTTATCTAGACTGTAAATATTGATTCAATTGAAGGTAGTGTGTGGTATCTTAATATAGGTATAATAGAACGCGAGCGTCTTCGATAACGTTGTAACTATGTCAAAGTGATTCCTCGACGGCAATTAGAATAGTCAAATTGGCTTTTAAGGAGTGAAAGTGTTTTTGAACTCGTAAGTAATTAATTTGAAAATCGGTATTTAAGGCAGTTGAATTTTTCGCGGCAAGTGTCAACTTGCGTAACGTTTTCAATGTATAGTATTATGCAGAGCTATATATTTATATATACTAGTAAAAATGTTCACCATCCAAAACTCCTCTCTCATTAACGAATTTTACGATCGTGATATAAACCGAAAGTTCGCAAGAAGCAGCGTTGGAAAAAGTCCGCTCGTATAATCCACGCATAACTCGATGTTCTACGTACTTTCAAAACTTCAGTCCTCGAAAGGAACACAAAACATCTCGGTAAACAAACAGGCGTACGAGCGAGAAAAAAGAACTCCTTTCTTTCATGGAGGTATATACATTTATGCACCGATGCACGTACCCACACGAGAGTGTTGTCGATAATCGCAGTAGCTTATCCAGTTTCTAGGTCGATTTCTAATGCGCCGCAAAGCGATAAACTCCTTAACGAGCGAGTTTCTGCCCCACACTCTCGACGTCAGCTATCGCTTTCTATGAGCTGCTGCTGCTGCAGTGCGCGCGCGTTTGCTTTCGAAAAACTTCGAGCGCAGCTCAGGTGCATACCGGCTTGTGGGTCTACACAGGTTCGTGGCTTTGACGGAATACGTATAGATGAGAACGTTGAGATGTGAATTTCGTGCTTGCTGGATTTTGTATTGGATTAAAGAGGATTTGTTCGATGAATGTATTTCGTATTGGAGTTCTAGAACTTTGGATTTTAGGAAAATTGTAAAATAACTATGAAATGTTTCTATAATTTCAGCAATCATTTTTCAGGAAAAAACCGACTCTGGGAATATTATTAAAACAGTTGAATAACCAATAAAAAAAACCTCACCTGTGCAACAGACTGCTATTCCTGAGTAGGATTTTCTCACTCTTAGGATCGATCGCATAGAACCATATATCGGAATCATGGTGTTGCACCTCTATGGTATTATTAACCGAAAGAGACCTTCGCGAGTCGATCTTCTCGATCTCAATGAGCAGACCAGTCTTATCCTCGATAACACGGGCAATCTTTGCCCGATCCTTTTGTAGTGATTCCGGCGAGGCGTTTTCTATCGTCAGGATGAGGAAATTGGCTGGCCCGACGAGGTTCACGATCACCGGTGCCTCAACCACGTTGGAGTTGTTTGTTGAGTTCGGATTGTCCTTCGCTTGAACGATAAACCTGAACAGAAATGTAGTTGTTATTTATATACGCTTTTGTTATTTTTTTTTACGTAAGTGGTTTTAAATGCAAAGGAAACAATGTGAGTGACATGTGTTAATTTTTTATCTAGATGTGTTTTTCTAAAATAATAATTATAATTCAATTTTAACTAAATTCTAAAAAACAGCGTAAAATATAAAATTTACCTAAACGGCAGTTCCTGCGGCTCGACAGTATCGAAATTAGCCGTGGTACGTATGATGCCGGAGGTAGGATCAATGGCAAAGAAGTCACTAGCTCGGTTGTGCTCGTTGTCGAAGACCAACGAAAACTCAAGTTTGCCATATTTTCCGTTGTCTTTATCGTGAGCCTTGACTTCGAGGACCGTTGAATCGAAATGTGCGGCCAGTGGCACATTCGCGAAATACCGGTCTTTCGTCAGATTGGCCTGAGGAAACATGAACTCCGGCTTGTTGTCGTTCACATCCACCACCTGTATTTTTACCTAAGAACAGAAACGAATCGTTTATTAAAACATAAGAATTTTGTAATTTTTCAAAAGAAAAAGCACGGAATAATCATTACCATCGTAATATTCCTTCCACTCTTAATTAATCCAGCTGCAGCTTGTAGTCTAATCTTGATCTGGTAGCTCTCGGTGCTCTCGAAATCCAGCTCGGGCTTCTCGAGCCACAGCGCACAGTTCTTCTCCTCCGTAATATTCGCCCTGAACAGTCTCTCCTCGTTGCCCTCGTAAATCTCGCAGTCGAGCAACGAGGCATCCCTCGAGCTTGCGTTGATAACGCTAAGGACCTTGATTAGAGTGCCAGCAGGTGCGTCCTCCGGCACGTCGACATTGTACGAGTCTTCGGCGAAACCTAAACCAGCCTCAGATGGTGGACCGGCCACGTGACGCACGTAGACTGGTACTGTGGTGACTGAGGAAAGCTGCGGGTCGCCCATATCGTAGGCGCGCACGTCCACCTGGAACTCCGTGTCCGTGACCTTACGCAAGTCGTCCCGCACGCGAAGTACACCACTGTCTGGGTCGATTACGAAGTACTTGCCAGCGATACCACGGCCTATTACGTCGTAGCGCACCTGTGAATTTAAAAAAATAAGAATTAGAAAACTAGATTATTCGAGAATGGTTTTTGCTTTGTTTGCTAGAAAGATAATCTCACCTGATTTCCAGGGGCAGTGCCATCGGAGTCCGTGGCGATAAGATTGACTACACTGGCGCCGATGGGCACGTTGTCGTCCAGAGTAACAGGTCTAGGTACCATCGTGAACACGGGTGGGATGTCGTTGACATCCTGGACGTTAATGACAACACGCGTCGTGGCACCCGGCAAATTGCTCGTATTCTCTTCGGTGCCGACTATCAGCACGTGTTGACTCTCGCGTTCGTAGTCCAGGCCGCGGATCGTCTTGATAATGCCGGTCTTCGGGTCGATGCTGAAGAGGTCCGTATCACCCTGCTTTATCAGGTACGTAACCTGCTTTTTGCTATCCGGATCGTCGGCCTGTAAAATATAAAAAATTTCGTTAATTAACGAATAGCTTTCTTTTTAAATCGAATATTTAAATGATCGCTTACCATGACATGAGTGACCATATAGTCAGGCACATTTTCTTTGACACTAGCTTCGTAGCTGCTTTGATGGAAAATAGGCACCTCGTCTTCAACGTCGATGATACGCACTGTTACCGTCGCTGTTGCCAGCCTAGGGTCCGGCGCTCCATCGCGAGCCGTTACGACAAACTTGTATTCCTATAGAAGAAAACCATGCGTATAAATATCATAAAACGCAATGAATAATTTATTAAACAACAATAATAATATACTAACGTGATTCTGTTCGTAGTCAAGAGCAAGCTTGGTGAGAACATCGCCGGTCTCGGGGTCGACGGTGAAGGGAATGTCGTCCGGCGCGAAGTAGGTGATTTCAGCATTGATGCCCTCATCAGCGTCCTCGGCATGTACTCGACCGATCAGCTTGCGCGCTTCTCCCTCTTTTACCGAAAATTCGTAAGGCAGACCCTCGAACTCCGGATTCTTGTCATTGATGTCTGTCACCTTGATGTTTACAGTGCACGTGCTTGACAGTCCGCCAGTGTCTTCCGCTTTGATAATCTGAAAAAAGATGCGAAAGTAAATAAACAGTTCTTTTGCTTTTGAAAAGTACATTTTTTTTGCTACGTATTGCTAATAAAAGACGTAAACTAGAAAGTCGATGCTTTTAGTAAAAATGTTTACTCGCGTTTAACATAAATGAGTTGTTGCCTTCGTATTCTATATAGTCTCTGCAAAATAAACTCTTCATCAATATGCAAACTACGACGCGCAGAGCATAAATATTGACAGTGCGTTATCTCGTATAATGCTGCGCTTCCGGCTAATTGATAATAGTATCTTCCAACTGCAAAAAACGATGTTGTAATTACAGATAATTGATTGTTACAGTGGAAAGTCAAAAAGAAACACTCGAGCAGCACTAACTAGACCTATCGCAGATAAATGATTATTACTTAATGAGGGTTCAATGCATTCTTGCATAATACACGTATCGTATTACAACATGATTATCAATTCTCCTTAACGATTTCCAGAGGAAGTCGTGAGTTTAGTATATCAACACTTTTAGAATCTCCACCAATAGATTCCATTCAACAAATCAACTGAATCTGTACATGAATTATCTGCTCATTGATAAGAAAGCAAAGGCCACTGCAAGAATATCAATGAACGTAAACATATACGTAATGTACATCAGAGAGCAGAGTCGCAACTTACCAGCTGATAGCGCGTGAGATCCTCCCTGTCGAGCTTCCTTATAACGGTAATGACGCCAGACTTGTCGCCGATCGCAAACTGCCGGAGGTCGTTACCAGAGACGATGGAGTACGAAACGGGATCGTTTTCCGGATCGACGGCCTGTGGAATAGAAAGAAGCGCAAGTTATTAACACTGGCTACTGCCGCGACTTGCCTATACATTAGCATCTCTGCCGGCTGATTGATTTTAGAAGGAAGTCTTCTCGTTTTTTGCCCTCTTCTTAATGGATATACACTGTATATATACAGGGAGAGAGAGAGAGAGAGAGAGACTGAGTCACTTTTTATATTTAAAGCAGATGGACTTTGAAGTCGCTCGGGGGAAATGAGAGAGGGAGTGCCACTCGGGAAATGGGATTCTTAGGTAAAGAGGTACGGGTGCATTTTGAAGATTGTAAATTTGAATAAGAACGACTTAGATTCATGTTTGCTAGGAGAGCTGTTAGCAAGTCCTGAATGTTTATGCATTACAGAATGTCTTAGTATGAATTGCTCGAATAAGATTTCTTTTTTTTTATTTAACAATTTAGATTGAAAAAGGAGGTACTCACGATAATGGTAGCAACGGTGGAGTTAATGGAAGCTCCCTCACTGACTTGAACCTCGTACACTTGCTGCTGGAAAACAGGACTACGAGTATTAGGTCCGGGTATGACATTTACTTCGACGATAGTCTGCGAATATTTTCCGCCGTTGTCGGTCGCCTGGACAGTAATACTGTACTGTTCGCCGGCATTGAGTTTACCCACAGACTCGATCAGGCCACTCTTCGGGTCAATCTTGAACTTTTGCAATCCGTTGTTCGACACGTGGTAGATGCTGTAGGTGATCTCTGCGTTCGGGCCATCGTCGTTGTCCGTCGCTTCGACCTAATAACGAAATTGATAATTTTTATTCAATATAAATACTCTGAATACAAATGATTTGATTTAAAAAATAAAATCGTAAACAGTACCTTGATGACTTCACGTTTGGTCTCACCAGCCTGGACAGTGATGGGCGACGTCATGGGCAGCATAGGTGCATTGTCGTTAACGTCGTTGAGGGTGACGACGAATGATAGTGGCGACGAGGCGGCAAGTCCGCTGCGCTCACGAGCTACTACTTGAAATCTAAATCGACCGGGACTTGGAGGGTCTCGGTCTAGATTCTCTTCGTTTACCACTAGAGTGCCGGCCTTGTCGATCGAGAAGAACGTCGTCGTCAGCTCGAACGTGTACTCCGGCTTCGGATCCTCCGCTCCCTTTGGCATAAAACAAAGACAGATGATTAATTTGTGTATAATAATTTTAAATTATTATATTTAATTAATTACACAATTCTCACGAAAACCGAGATTCCAATCGATTAAAATTTTAATTCACGATAATACCTTTCATTAAAGAAGAAAAAGGATGGATTCGTTCCACTAATAAAAGGGAAATAAAATAATTCAAGACCGCATTAAATGAAATCCATGATCCTTTTAAAACGCGCTGCAGTCAGGGGGAGAGAGAGAGAGGCTAATAAAATTCATCCGCAGTGCGATAAACCTCAGGCGTACGAAGAGCGAGATCGTATTTGCGCTGTAATATCAGTGCGCGGATACGCCTGCGGTGCGGAAGTCGTGACGAAAAAAAGAGAGCAAAGAGAAACGGACTGTATCGGCGTTTCGTGATTTCGCGAAAAATTGTACTTATCACGCCGGCTTTGATATCAACCATAGAGATCGGCTTTAATTAAAAAGACTTTAATGTGGATTTTGCGAGGTTCTCCATTTTATCACAGTTTTTTTCAGTTTGATTTACTTTCTTATTGATATTCAATAAGTATAAATCACGGATTTTAAGGTTTATGAAATTTCTTAGAATTTTATTAGTATCGTCTATCCTATTAGTTTTGTTCTTATAATTTAGGAAGAAACTCGTGCAGTAAAATCAGTCCAGCTATATATTCTCAAATACCAAATTGATTTTCTTCATCGCGGCCATTAGTCTTCATAATCGAAAATTCAATAACTCAAAAATAAAAGGCATCAGCTACAATTCACGCTAGAAACTTCATCCTCCCAAAGGCTCAAGTGTGGACACTGGCAGCAGCAATTCCGAGTCGCATAATCTGGTCGTCCTCGCGCTACAAATCGGTAGCAATCGCATTCGAGCCGACGCAGCAGTTAACCCACTTGCTCTCCAGCGAAATATGCCCGTGTACAATGGGCCATCGCGAATTATCCGCGTCTCGGCAATTCTTGCCTGATTTACGAGCTTTATCGGCCACTTTTACTGGGCGGCTTCTTCGCTTCCTCGTTAATTTTCGGAGTCATCTATGTTATACATAGTGTGTTGAAAGTAGAGGACTTATTTACGGAAAACAGTGGAGCATCGAAAATTTTTTGAGATAATGCCGAGAGTAATGGCTGATGCTGACGCTGCGACTTTAGTGGAAGAGCTTTGCGTGGAAATTGTTTGTCTTCTTAATTTTTGGTAAGTTAGATCGATGAGGACCTTTATAATTGTTCAAGAATTTTTTTTTTGTTAAGTACTTGAATTACGAGAAAAAGATAGTGTCGATGTAGATTTGTGTGAAACAGGGAATAACAGATTTATTTATAATTTTATTTCCCGACAAAGCGTTCTACATTGTACTCCATCGATACAAAAGAGAAATGCAGAGAAATCAAATAAAGAGAATCCTTTTCACCTATTTCCATCGTTACGTCGATGCTCAGCGCGCGATTCTTGAAAAATCCTACTCCACTTGACAATGACGCACGTGAAACCTCCCAAGGGAGACGTGTGCGGAAAAAAAGCAAAGGATGTTTTTTACCGCTTTTTTTTAACAACAGAACCTTCACGCGCTAGGAATAATTCAACATGGTAATCCGAAGCAACGGAGAAACATTTCCATGAGAATTGTTTTACCGCTGTTAAATGAAAAATTACTCGTCAATTTCGGACTTTCAATTTCTATATCGTACCATATAGACAATCAATTTCCCATCGGAATGCGGGGCAATCTCGCGTCACGATCGATTTCATTTCGCACGTTCGAAAACACGATCGACCTTGTTTTTACAAACGGCCCGCCGGCGCAAGAGAGAAGAGAGCTTTCAATTTATTTTGTAATATGCTCGGTCATTTGTAGCGAGTATTAATGATGCGATTCGCGTGCGATGGAAACAGATCGGACCTGATTTTCCACACTCGGTCTCGAACTGCCCGGAGAGATAATTGCACACGTTCCCTGCAATTATTATCAATAGCAATGAACCTCATAGAGTTATCAGTTATCATGCTTGATGAGGTAATCTATTTCTAGTCCCATTTCAAGTTCCTACTACAGATAATCCGGATTTTTATCCTCTTCAAGATAACACTGGACAATGTGCGAGATTTCTAGATGACCTTGACCTAGCAGCCGCATATCTATTGAAAAGTGTGAAATCCAAAAATATAAACTCACCAGATCAGCGTCGGAGACAGACAAAACGATAGGGTTGCCGGCGGCGTCGGTGACCTTGGTACCAACAGGCGCGTTTTCATCAACGTAGCCCTCGATTGACGAAGCAGAGATGACTGGAGGGTTGCTGTCGACAGGTTTCACGGTAATGCTCAGCTTGGCTGTTGCCGATCGCTCCGCTTCCGAGTCTTCCACCGCCTTGAACGGAAATGTTGATTAACGCAGGCAATTTAGCTTTTATATAAATTCCAGGAAATCTTGCGCGAGTATTTCTGCGTACCCAGTCTTTTATACGTTAACCAAGTTTGCACTTGCACTGATGCAGTGATTTCAATTGCGCTGATAACGTTTTCCCAGAATTTTGAAACTCTAATCAAGCGAAGATATAAAAATGTAGTTAAGTGTACTGAGAACCGAGTTTCTCATTCGCGAGTATTGATTACTCACATAAATTAAATTAACTTTCCTTCGCCGATGATACCTCAAAGTGTCAAAAAAAAAAGATAACAGGAACATAACTCACTTTGATGATGATGTCGAACTTCTTGGTGACGGTGGTGTCGACGGCGCGGATCTGCTTGACGGCACCAGTGCTCGGGTTAATCTCGAAGAAGTCCCTGTAATTTCCGGGACTTCCGCTGAGAAAAGAGTAGCGAATCGGCGCGTTGATGCTGTCCATATCCACCGCCTGAATCTTCTCCGGCGATATGTTCAGGATGCCAGAAAGCACTCCACTCGAAACCTGAACAGAAATCAATGCTTTTTATAGCGAATACATCTCTACATCATATCAGCCTTGCGTGATCATCATTATACCGACAAAAAATCTCAACCAAATGGAAACATAATAATGTATACTAACCGAGGCCGAGTACTCAGGATTAATACAGGCACCATTGAGCAGCATGCATCCCTTGTAGATAAAGCTGGGGTCCTGGTCGTCGTCGTCGCGGATGTTCACCGTCAAGGTCGTCGTCGAGGTGAAACGCTCCGAGGATCTCTGCGCTCGATCCTGCAATAAAAACGTTGCCTCGTTATATGGGTGCTTGTCAATCGAGCCTTGATGAGAACAAGTTTTTTTTTTCAAGCTCCATCGCTTAAATAATCTTATAAAACCGCTATTTACTGTCCACTTTCTCAGAAGAATTGTTCCATGCGTATTCCCACGCGCAAAACTATCCCTAGTTTACCCAATAATTTTCCACGACGATTATACCCCCGGCTTTATCAAACAGACGCCAAAAGCCGATCAGTCGAAGAATTCGATTCGCTTTCACCGTAATATTCGGTGAGCACAGCAGCCATTAACAGACTAAAAAAAAGGAAACCGAAGACATCGAGCGAAATAAAGAGATCCAAATCGAATAATCCCGGAGCTGTGCGCATCGGGAGGCTAATGCCATGTTATTTGGCGAAGGCATTAACGCAGATTTCATCGCGACCCCCTTGAGAGAAAGAGAGAGAGACAGAGCAATCTCGGATTGATTTCGCTCTCGAATGGGATAGATATATATATAGAGAGACGCTGATCATGTAATCGAATTCGACAACGTCTTACTACTGCTACGCGTGAGAGTCGCTCCCGCGTGTTTTTTAGGGATTCGCGGAGAAAAGTATACTTTTGCATATAATTACTGGTATGTGTGGGGCGTATATTTTATGCGTGAGAAAGGTGAATTATTGTTTGGAAATGTATCATAGAAAGATTAGTGGTATATCGTTTGCTGAAAATCATCGGGTTTTAACGTATACGCGTAAATTATATCAGCTGAGTGAATTACAGTCGTGATAATTAACAATCGATACACCGCAGCCGTGCGAAAATTTATGCGTACGATAATTTTAAATTGTCTCGTGAAAATTCCATATCGATTATTATAATTTATATTTCTAAGTAAATATATTCCTTCACCAGAATTCCCGGCTAAATAAAGCGTCATTCAATTTCACGAAAAAGTGAAATCCAGACGGCCTCAGACGAGCTATTCGCAGAAGCCGGACCCGCCGAACTTAATTATCGGTTTATTGCTGAGTGCCTGCAGCAGCAGCAGCAACAACAGCTCCTCTTCCGACGCTGTTATATATACGAACCCCTATGCAAGAATATTCGATGCATTCAATCGTCCATCTGATTATTGAGAAATTTTCCGAAGGGCTCTTTACTTCCTAGAATCCCGAGGAGAATCTCCGATGATTTTTTTTTTTTTTTTGCTTTTCATCGATGATGAACATTTCGAGACGTGTGCGCACTTGTGCAACGGGTCGAGTTGCACGCTCCAAATGATCGTCGAGATCATCCATTGTTCCAAGCTAGAGATATCGATTTTTGTTCATTCGTTCACCGACTCATCTTCGACTGAGCTACGTCATCATCCGCGCTTCTCACATTCGAACAATGGACGATTGCTCAGGTGAGTCTTTAATAGCGCGATCAATTTGACTTTTGTGCTTTGAATCACTTTCACGTGCATTATCCTTTGTTTTGAGGGGATTTTTAATTCCTCGATGATGTTTGCGGTGTGTAAATATACTCGTAGATTTCTCGCTCGTCCCAAATTGCTTATTTACTTTTGAAATGCGGTGACCGGCATATACGAGAAGCGATACGATCTTAATAGGCGCATAAATTCGAAAGCAAGAGAGCAATTCTTGCCAAGACATGCGAGTATACATGAGGATTGGAAAAGTTTTCGAGGGTATATAGAGCCATCGACGCAGGCGATAAATTTGTAAAAATAGCTCTCGAGAACGATAGGTGGAAAAAAGTTTGTTTTTCTCGCGAGCGCATCTATCGATATATACACAAAGTCGCAGAGCTTGGGGATTTCCGCTCGAAAAGTTTGTTTCGTAATTGTACTCTATGATAGAGTCGTATCGAAAGATGTTTCGAGCCGTCACTTCCGAGATATATAAGCGGTGGTCCAATGATTAGACTTTAATTAAGTCGAGTCCGAGCCAATGACGAATTCAAACATTTTTCGCACGGATTTTCAGTGTTGAAATAGTTTCCACTTGTATACAATTTACAGATACACAATGTGGTCTATAATAAGAAGAACTTTTTCAAAAATTTCACGAAAACGAAAATTGAATAATTGCAACTGATAGCACAATTCGCTCAGTGCGGAAGAGTTTTAATAATTTTCTATGTAATTTTATCAATGATTACGCAACTCATAATAACTTTACAATTTTTCCAAAGAAGAATACACCAGAAACCTCTCAACGATCCTCCGAAAAATCACAAAATACAAAGTCCAGTCGTAACATTCCTTCGAATCTCCCAAGAAAGGTAGCTCACAGCGTCCGCCTCGAAAGAGCACTTCCGCGCAAGTCTTAGCAGCAGCAGCAGCAGTAACAACAGCGACATATCGTCGGCCGATCGTTCGGTCTTATCAAGCGAAGGCGTAACCCGCATACCTACCGCGCGATACTCTCACGGGAGGCGTAATTGAGGAGTGCGCGCATTGTGCAGATAGAAAGGGAGGAAAAAGTGCTAATGCACCGCTGCGCTTTGGGAAAGCAGAGATAAGCCGGCTTTTTGTTTGCTATATCTTAACAGAGGCTTTCTTTCTTTGGGCGTGCGGATTATAACATAGCCTTTTCAAATGGCGTGCAACAATAAATTGCGAGGATGGTAATTAAAAGTCTAGACAGAAATTTGTTATTGAATACGAGCGCGGCTATGGATGATTGCGCGGTTTGATACTTGGTATTCAGTCATGCGTTTTTATATGCGCGCAATTGAGCAAAAATATACGGAAATGGACTTATAAATTTGTTTAAGAGGATAGTAAAAGTTGCCGCGTCAACGGCAATGAAATATCTCGAGACGTATATATATACTTTACTCATTAGTACAACTATAAACCTCGTTTCTGCGGTTTTGCATAAATTACCAGCGTTTTCTAAAAGGCATTTATCAAATAAATAGTAACTTTTACGATCCTTAAAACTAATTAACATGTTTAAATAACCGCGACGGCTCGCTTGAAAAATCCACGCTGTGTATATACGGCAAACTTGAATCCTTTCATAAACGAAAGCTGCTTAACGGTAGCGGTAAACCGTTCGAATCGCAATAACAACCGATCAATTATATAAAACACATTGGCTCTGTAAATAGAAAAATCTCTTTGATATGCCATACGTTTCGAGTAGTATAAGCGGGTCCGACCGATGAAACTCGAGATAAGGCGGGAAAATTCAAAACTCATCAGCGAACAATGTAAAAAGATCAACTGGCGATTTTCTCCTTTCAACGATACAATTCGAGGAGAAAAAAATCGCTCTCGTTTCAGCTGTCAACTCTGTGCAGTAATTAATCCAATTATGAGACAGCGCCGGCGTAATGCCTCCGTTTGAAAAGTCACTCGCCAGCACTTTCTCTCTCGAGCCACGATAACGTCGGTGTATTGTAATGGCACAAAGAGCTACTCGCTCTATCCATTGTCGTTCAGGTGTAAGAAGGAGAGTTGCATTACTAGATCGAGGAATCGTAAGCGTCATTACGAGGCTCTTGTGTATACTAGAGGGTTCATTTATGGATTCCGATAGCTGTTATCCGTCGGTATATAGAGCTATACATATAGACTCGTATACACTTAAATGTGAATTTTCCCGAGCGTGAGAAATGTCTCGAAGCTGTTATCAACTATGGCTTGCGACTCGGAAAGGAGTATTGCAATTGTTATCGATTCGTAACTTGCTTTATAGGATTCGATGATGTATATTGCCTTTGAGATTATCAGAAGCTCAATTCCAGAAGTGCTCGCTTATACTTTATTCCCTGCGAAATAACAAGCAAATTCAATTTAGAGTCCAATAAACAATGCATCTTTTAATTTTCTAATGATCAAGTTACCCCGAGTCGATCAAGCAATTAGCGCGCGACGAACAATGGCAATGGAAGGTGTTTATCGTGTCATCCCATTATGCGACAAATTGTAGGTACATAACGTTCACTTTGACAGCAGCGGTATATGCACAAGCCATTGAATGGTTCGGGTCGGCAGCTTTTAGAAGATAAATATACAACAGCATGAATTAATTCGACATGCGGAACGTTTGTTTGACGACTGCGACCAACTGTAAATGTAAACGGATACACAAGTGAACGGTAATAGAAGCGACTAATGACGATTCGATAAAAATAAATTGCATGAAGTCTACAAAAGATAATAAAAAGAAAATTATCTCGACGTGTTCGTAATTCTAATGGGAGTTGTTATTATTCACTTAATCAGGAAAATTAGTCGAGCCGACTTTCACTGCTCTTGCCATTTTTCTCATTCAAAACTGCGTTGATAGTCTTACCTACGTTCCTTCAATTTTTAATTAAGTAATTTTTAGTATAAAAATGGAATGCACTGATTATGAATAAAAAATCACCATCCATATATAAATATCATATGTTACGTCTACATATGGATATGAGTCGTTTATTACTAAAGCATACAACACGATCCGTTAGACATTAGCACCTACTTGTAATCTCCACTAATGCGTTACACATATTTCCCGGTTCTCCATCCTCGTCATTATAACCTACTCGTATCCGCTCTCTATCCCAACAGTAGCAAAAAGCAAATATACGTATACTTATAATATGCCTGCGATCAGATTGACCAGAGTTGCAGCTGCTTTACATCAGAGAGAGAGAAAGAAAGATAATACTCTATCGTTGGCTCAACCACAGGAGGCAAAACAAATGAAGCATAAATAGCATAGGCATTATCACTAGCGAAATTGCGTGCAATTTCCTCAATCAGTGTGCGAAAGTTCGTAGAAAAACTTATAAAACGTTTTCCATTGGCTTCTAAAGGGACATATTATATGTTTCCACTCTAAAGCTATTAGGAAAATCCGACTGCGATAAGCGTAGGCATATAGTATAGAGCTATTTACGGAAAGTTACGGCAATTCTCTCAAGGTTTCACGCTTGTAATTTAGCGCTTCAATTATCGGACATGAGATTATAAAATCAATAGAAGAGAAAGAAGATTGTAAAATCAATAGAATGGAAATCCTTTCACACCTTGTGCCTTGCAACTTGTACACTCATTAATATATCGATCGATTGGGAATGCGGCGTTTACGCAGTGTCGTTGTTGAGTTTCATAAACTATTTGTGCGCTCTAATTTGGTATTTTCCGAAGGGTAGGAATGGACACTGTAGTGAACTGTCGCGGCATCGAAACTAAAACAACACTTAGTGCTTACTCGTCTTTATTGGAGGTTCTGGAGACGTTGAAATTGCGACTAGGGACGTATACCGAAATCATGACTTGCCTTTTGAACGACAATAATTAGGCATGTTGATTTTTCTGTTTGTGCTTACGTGTTATACCGAGGAACTTGCTTTAGTCGATGCGCGTGACTTAAGATGGGCGGATATCTTGATTGATAAGTTGAACCAAGAGTGGAAACCGTTTCAACTTATGGTGCTGCGGAATAGTTCTTATGGCCGTACCACCGAAGAAGATGGTCTTTTTAGAAAAGTGACATCAAGGTTACCAGTGATCGTTGTCGAATTGTCAAAAGACACAAACGCAAGTGTATTTTCAATTTCCAGAAGGACGACCGTTTGCGTAATACTTCATATGTCACGGAATTCCCAAGATGATGTTCCTTTCGAACTGGTTAAGAAGAGCGTTGATTTTATTGTTCGATCATCGCTGTCAGCTGTTCGACCAAGATGTCTGATGTTGAGTGTCAACAACAGCCATCAGTCTGCGAATGTATTCAAAAGTATAACGAAGTACGCGTGGTCTTTGAAATTTTTAGACTTCGCCATAATCAGCATTGATTCAGAAGATAGGTTCAGTGTATTTACGTACTATCCATTCACAAATGTCTTGGAACCTCAGCCAAATAAACTATTTCCGGATAAACTCAAAGAGATGAACAACTACGAACTCAAGGTGCCCTTCATTGACTCGTCACCATATATGCAACATGAACAAAATGGCAATTACAATGGAACCGAGTATTGCATTGCCAAGTTCCTATCTGAATATCTGAACTTTAAACTAACTGTCCTCGACTATAAATCCGGCTATTCGGCTCTAGAACACTCCGTCAAAGACTTGGAAAACGGCCAATTAAACTTCCTGCCGTTCACCATGTTCCTTGCTCATCCTTTGACATGGAATAACAGTAAAGTGGAAAAGGGCATCGTGATCAACTTTGACAACTTCTGCGTACTAGTGTCACCTTCATTAAGCGAAGCACAGATAGATTTGCCCATCGGAGTTCTACTATCATTTCTTGTCAGCATGGGTAGTATACTCGTAATAGTTCTTGTAGTTAACCGTCTCGGGATCATAAAGCTGCACCAGACTGCTTTTACCGTGTGTCAGCTGATTCTAGGAGTGCCCTCGGTTCGGCTGCCGAAAAGTATCAGAGATAGGATCGTACTTTTTTGCATCATGATACTGTCATTGACGTACTTCAATAGCATCTATGCCAGGTTGACGGAACTAGAATTAAATTACTTGCCGACGCCGCTGTCCAGCTTCGAGGACATCGACAGATCTGGACTGACGCCCTACATCTCCAGGGGTCTTTTCAATTGGATGTTTAGCGATTTCGATACAGATAATTATACCTCAGTTGAGGCTGTGAAACGGAAAACTCAAATGGCCACTGCAAGGTCTTGCATTAAGTAAGCAAACTAATACTTTGGCATTTAAACATAGTATGTTAAATATAATACCGCTCTAAGTAAAAAGCTTTCTGTTCCAAGGTATATCATCGAAGGACGACCCGCAATTTGTTTCGTATTCGAATCTAAGGGCAAAATGTACGCCCAGAGCAACGAGAATCGGGATGGTAGCTCTAAGCTCAGAATAGCTGATTTCAGGGTTATCGTCAACGGAAAGAATTTTGTGTTCGAGAACGCATCGCCATACGTGGAAAAATTCAATAATGTTATAGAAAAGCTTCTGCAGGCTGGTCTGGTAAAATACTGGAACCGTTATGAAGTACTGAAAAAAGTAACCGATTTACCGAAAGGCGACAACGATTTACTGATAACGCAAATGGCCGTTATTTTTTGCTTTGGATTCATAGCTTCGACAATAGTCTTTTTCGTGGAACTGCTGTGGTATCATTGCAAACGATATAAGCAATCCAGCGTTGACATGAGCAAACCATTCAAGATTTATATATAACCTTATAAGATCAAGTTGCATTACGGAACTACTATAATACTGAAATAATTAATTTCGTTTTTATATTTCATAAATTTAATTAGTGTTCGTTGTGTAAAATCTAGAGTAAACCAAAATAAAATTATCCTGATTACGCAAGCTTTTCATTTTCTGTCTCGGTGCCTAATGGATACTCTGCATATATTAATATTAAATAGACTTTAGAGTATTAACCAGTTATTCCAGCTTCAATGACGTTCCTAAAAAACGCTACCCATTAATTGCATTTTCAAGGCTAACTTGAAATCACTCACCGAAGCAAGAATGGTAACGAAGTACCGCTGCGTCCTCTCGTAATCGAGGGTGCGATTGACGGTGACCTGTCCCTGGTGAGGTAAGTTGATGCTGAAGTAGCCATAGCCATCGGCGGTGGTGATGCGGTCACGGCCAACGCCATCGCTGTTCCCTATACCGGTACCATCGCCTGGTGCTATCGAGTATTCGACCAGACCATTAACACCCGCGTCGGCATCTGTTGCCACCACGTTTTTGAATATCGTCGAACCCACCGGCGTAAGCTGCAGATAAATTAAAAATTATTTTTTTTATAAGATAAATTTTACTATTCATATATCGATGAAATAAAAGTAGCTGTAAAACAAATTCTCTAACGAAGCCAATGAAACCTGCTTGCACATACACACATACACATCAAACACGCCAGCGGTCATTCCAGAAATTATTAACGAGTCAATCCTTATCATCCTCATCGCTTACACATTTTCCAACACAGACCGCATACGTGTAACATGATTTAACGATGAACACACACGTCGTCCTTTGAAGGCGGAAACGCGAGTAATGAGCCCTCAATAAACATTTCCATTCGATTCGTTATATCACTCGCGAACGTCTAGGAATCTTGCAAATTCGTCCATAAATCCACAAGATAACGCGGATTCCAGAGGCTCGACCGTAAATCCGAAGATTAGAGCCTTCCGTATTCAATTCGCTCTTCTCGTCGTCTTGCGCCTCTCGAATTTATCGCGCGTGTGTAAGAAAAATACCGCAGACTCCGTAATTAGCACTATGGTGTTCTTGATGCATATTATACATACAAATCGAGTCCGCGTAAGAAGGAGAATGAAAAGAAGGACATAACGAGACAGCGTATACAATATAAGCGGATCGGGAAAATCGCGGAGGGAATAATGGAAGCGCCATTATCGTTTCCTATGCATTATACGGTAATGGACTCATCTTTTTTTTTATTCCCTCATATTTTTAGACCGAGGACTCGGCAATTTGTCGAGATTCGACGGTGTATATTGTCGCTATTCTATATTTCTTTTTTTGTCAGTTCGCCGTAATCGTTATTGACCGGACGTTAAAGCGTGGAGACAGCATCGATGCGTCGCGTAATTGCGAGGAAGCTATTGAAATTTGCGAAATTAGCGGACAATTTGACGGGTTCGCTTAGAGCCTGGTTATTTGCTACTGTAACGGCGCGAGTTTTACGTCGCGCTTTATTGATATTAAAGGATGTGCGCTTCAGGATATCGACTCTGATGATATTCAGGCCTACAATCATAATATAAGAGTATAATTAATGGGCATGACTGTTGAAAGACATTGATATTACTCACCTCGGGAACCGTCGTCTCGTAGGGTGTATTGATGAACTTGGGCGCGTTATCGTTGACGTCCGAAACCCTGACGATAACTGGAATCTTGCGGTTACTGCGCGTCGCTCGTACAGTGCAGCTCAGCTGGAAATCAAAACGTCAGCCTCATTCGTAAAAACAAGAAAAAAACCATCGAATTATTTTGCACCCGTACTTGGGAAAATGTTTGCGGTGTAAATACGGGACGATATCGACGCGTGGGAGAATTTTTTTGTTGTGTCCTTGCGCGTTTGTGTTTTTAAAACATTTCGCGACACAATGACGCTTTTGTGGAAACTCTCTCGCTCTCTGCGCTTTGTTCGAGGAAAAAAATTGATTTTGTTTACGTTTTGTGTAAACTATACTTTTCCGAGAACCGACTACGCGATCGGAGTTTTTTATTCCACACTCGATGGGTGGATTCGTCTGTGTTACATAATTTTCTTCGTGACTAATTCATCTCGCACTCGTATCTACGCAAATCCATGAGAAAAAAATCGCAAAACTTTCACTATATAACTCGCAGCTAATCGTAAAAGTAGTATCGCCACGAACATACACTCGTAACGCTCACCGAAAAGAATATCATTTTTCTCGCCGTAAATTTTCACCTCTGCAGAGCATTGAATAAAAAAAATCGTCCCAATCGTTCGATCGTCGTTACATAAACGGAAATTTCCAAGACTGTATACCGCCGCACTTCATTTCCATATCGACACGCGTGTATATACTCTCGTGCTCTCGTGAGTCGCGATGACCCGGGAAGATTGGGTCGAAATTCTCGTGCGAAAATCGGTGAGAGGACTTTCCTTCGTTTGACCGATTGAAAAATCGGATCTCTCAGCTGCATGAATTTCGAAATATAATTTTACACATACCTACATCTTACAGGACATAGCGGCGTTTTTGGCAATTGAAAGTAAGCTGTGCAGTTAAGACGCGATTTATCGCGAGGGTGCTTTGGGCAGTTTAATATCCCATTCGGCTGATTGAGTAACTGTCCCGTTGCCAAGTCAAAGTGTTCCAGAAAAACGACGATGACTCGACGGGAATCCCGACGAAAAGCGCGATTCTGTTATATCGGACGATTTATCTCTATTGTGCAGCATGAATCGTTGAACAGGGCCTTGAAAATTGTTATTGGAAATATGTACTTTATATGAGAGAACGATTCGGAATATTCACATAAATTTCAAGCTTAAAAGTACACAAAAAAAGAGGCAAGAGCAAACTCACCTGAAACACGACGTGGGAGAGATTCTCATCGTCCCTGTCGAGTGGCCTGAGTAGTTTGAGCTTCTTGCCGTCTAGGGTAAAGAGCGGCTGAGACCCAGTGGCGGTCAGATCGAGGATCGTCTCGTTGTGGGGATCGCCGATCACCGGTAGCTCGGCCGGCACCGTTTCCTGATCGATCGCTGTGAACAGAACAAGAATTTACTTGTTAGAGGCGCGGGAAAATATGCTCCTTTCGCACGCTTGCGACCGAGGCTGTCTGATTTTATTGCGGCTTTGTTCTTTTAGGGTTGTTGCGCGGAAGTTGTTTTGCTTGTAAGAGGCGTGTGTTGGTACCAAGATTGTAGGTATAGCTTTTGAGGTTAGGTGAGACCGGTATTTTCACTGTTTCTTTTTCATATTATGGAGTTTAATTTTACATTGTTAACGAAAAGAGAGTTAACAATCTCGTGATATAAGTGTTAATTGTGCTGCATTCTGTACATTTGGAGGTTATGTTTACGTCCGTTAAGATCATCTATCCTTTGAGGTTATATTGTTTAGAAGCAATAAGGGAATATCCAATATGAATGATCTTTTATTCACATGTCCAAGCCCCGCTAGATAGCAGTATCATCGAAATGTATAGACCGCGAATTTCAATTGTTACTTATTTATTATTGAATTGAAAAACCTGATTCTATAAAACTTATTTATTCGTTGCACCATGTTTATTGATCATTATTCTTGAGATTTAGAATGTTTTCCTGTGAGTCTTACTTTATATAATTGTACTCAGGCAATTCAGCTCGTCTGCTTGACTGCTTATTATAATTTTCACAGCTTCGCAAACGCACCGCTAGAGTGTGCCAATTTTACTTGGACAAGAGAATAGTTTGAGGTTACGTCGCGCAGACACCGAGACGCATTTGAATCATATGATGCTTTTAATAAATAAGCAGTATCATCACTGTTATCAGTATCTCGACCGTCCTTCGGACTTTCCAATTGCTCAATTTTAATCGTCAGAACTGCTCAGTTTCAACTGCGTCGTCTGATCGTTTAGTACTGCAGACGCAAAAATGTTTGCTTCGAGAATTGTGATTGTATTTACATTGTTATTGTGTATCAATTCAGGTAACAAAATATACTTTTCAATAATTTTTACAAAATTTAGTCACATTTATTAGCAAACAGTCAAAGAATTTCGAACCATCGTGAATTCTAGAAAGTTCGTTTAATATATTTATACTCATAAGCTTTTCTTTTGTTTTTCAGTGTTGTCGTCTACTGTTGACCAATGCTACAGCTGCGAATCTATAGCAGACATCGATTGCATATTGAACCCGAAACAAGATAAATTTATAAAAAACTGCTCATCTATATTTGTGTCAACTATTACAGGTAATACATGACATATTATGTACATTTCATATAAATATGTATATTATTAAGGATAACTTTTAGTAACATTCAAAATATATCAATGCTTCAGATCGCAGAACGATCAACTATGACAAAAGACTCTGCTTCAAAGTTATACTGAGTAAGTGAAATATATTATATATATGACGCGTTAAACAAAATAATAAAGTTGCAAAAAGTTTCTAAAAGTATACACTATTTTATTGTTTTAGACATGCGCATTGGTGGTAAAGTATTCAAGATTCTTGCGCGAGGTTGTGACTTTGAAAATTACTGCGATGATTACATTGCTAAGGCTTCAGACGATATCGTGGAGTATTCAAGCGAGTCGTGTGACGAATGCCATACTGATTTGTGCAACACATTGTAAAAAAAAGAGAAAATACATAATATAAAAGAAATCTTATCTACTTATACTTATCAATTTATGCTATACTTAAAGTCGTAATTAAAAAACGAATACTGACGAATAGCAGCTTCTACAAATAAATTTTAGTATCAGCAAAATCGTTCTGCATACGTTACACCTAGCATTAGCATCTCAGAGCGTCAAAATCCTCCAACCTCGAGGTTAAACTTCGTGTCAGGCTTTGACGTGATGCGATCGCCACCGCTCGCAATAATTCAAGCGTCTAATCTAGCCGGTAAGCTTTGCGAAGTTGTTTTGCCGGGAAGAGATGTGATGGTACCGAGATAGTATTAGGGTAGCTTTTGAGGTTAAGTGAGACGGACTGCTTAATACTTTTCAGCAATACTTTCGCATTTTAAAGTTTAATTTTACATTATTATCAAAAAGAGAGCTGCCAGTTTTACAAGAAACATGGAATTGAGTATAAAATAGCATTTTTGGCCTTTTGTTCATTTGGAGGTTATGTTTGCGTATAACTAGATACTATTCTTTTTGGATATCAAAATTTGAGGTTCGGAGAGCATTTTTAGAAAGTTTCTCTGAAAGTTGCTGGAGTCACCTTAGGTTGACCATTCAGGTAATTTCAGATAGAAAAAAAATACTAACACATAGCAGCTTTTACGCACAAAAATGTCAGATCAGCAAAATATTCCCGCATTAAGTAGATTCTACCTCGCATTAGCATCTCACAGCGTCAAAATCCTCCAACCCAGAGCTTAATCAGGCCAAAATCCTCCAAGCAGCAAGTGAGAGGACCTCGTCAGGCTTTGACATGATGCGACCGTAGCTGCTCGCAATAATTCAAGCACCTAATCTGGCGTGTAAGCTTTGCGAAAACGTCACAGGAAGGAAAGGCCGCTGCTCTCTCGTGAGCTCTCGCAGCTCTGTCGGGGAACAAGAAGAGGCTAACTACAATGCAATTAGGGCCTGTGGAGGAATGCCTCTTTGAAGTCTACTCGAAGTGAGTTATGTGGACGCGTATACCTATATAGTATATACGGGAAGGAGAATACTCGCTTGTCAGCTACTGTTATCTTGTAAACACGGAGATTAGAGGTGCTTCTTCGGAATATTTTGATTTCGAGAAATCGCTCGATTCGACAAATGAAACGAGTCGAAAAATGTTGTCCAACGGTGAAAATACCGCCGGTCTACAAAAAAGTTGAAAAATGTCGTGGCGCAACGAGAACATTGCAACCAGCAGACAGAGATGTCGCGTATCTGGAGAGAAGCGACACAGCAACGGGAAAAAGCCAGGCAATGCGCGACACGCATCTGCTAGCGATGCGCAAATTAAAAAGCAGAGAAAAAGGGCGGCACTGGCAAGAGCGAAAAACCGTTGCGCGCGAATTCCCGACCAACGGACAGCTATGTGTACTCCGGGTAATGGATTTCTATGAAGCTTTGGAGCTGAAGAATTTTTAATTTTTCCATTATCTCCGAAACTATTTTATCGACCGTTCACTAACTAATCGGATTTATAAGCAAAACTTGCCCTCCGTAATCGTGTTATAGATTATCCGCAAAATTTGGCAACGGCACCCATCTAATAATAACTTACGGTAAGATTAAAGTGAAATTTCGCTTATTCTTTGTTCCAATTATTTATACATATCAACTTTAAGTGAGTGTCGATAAAACAGTTTCGGAGATAATGAAAGGAGTAAAAGAATCACCTACTAAAGAATAAGCAACAATTTTTAACTCTAAATATAAAACACGCCTCATTATTCTAAAACTAAAGCAAGCCTGAATATAATAGCCCATCCAGCAATTTCCCTCCGCGCATCACAATAAAGCAAACCGCCTCTATGTATCTATATATATAGGAAGTTTCTCTCTGCCTCGGTGTCATTCCACTTTACGTTATTTTCCGGCGCTATCTCAGCATCGTCGGCCCGACTCGTTCTCGCACGTATAGCCCTTTCTTCTCCCGGGCGAAATTGAGTTGCACGTGGAGCGAACAAAGACGCGCAAGCGCGAGCCTCCACCGCATGCATTATGCATGTCAGATTCACTAGAGAGACAGAGAAGGTATGTAGCGCAGATACGTTTAGTTAGGAGGAAAGTATATATACACATATATATACCGTCCGATCGAGATAGCGCGGGCAGAAAATCGGCGTGTGTGCATTTCGTTTGGTTATCATATGCGAGAGTAGATTTCGAAATATTTCCTCTGTGCAGACACACCACTTTTTATACGCGGAGACGATCAAATTACGCGCTGCAGCTTTTCGAAAAATAGACTGTGTGTTCCATAACTCGCTGCTGCTACTGCTGCTCTGATAAATTGCCCCGAAATCGTAAAAACTTTAACGCGCACTCTCGCGGTGGAGGAGAACGGCGGCGCGAAACTTTTTCAAGTAGCGTAATTCTTCCCATCATGTTGTTGCTGTTTTGTTGTTAGGAATTAGCCGGAGTGCCGAGAGTTTTTATTAGCTCGAATAATAGCCGGCATAAGAGTCATAAAGGACGTCATTTTGCGCAACCGCGCGCGATTACGGATTCAAATATATTCGCGCGTGGTGCGCGGCAATAAGAAAAGGCCGTGTACAAGTACGAGCGCGTTTTAAATTTAAAGCGTTTAGCGGGCCCTCGACAAAAAATGCTATTAGCAGCTGTAAAATATAGTATATAGGGGGTCAGTCGAGTGGAAGCGTCGAAATCGAAGAGCATGTATATAATACCTATATATACACTGCGCACAGACTCGTGTATGCACAGTCTGTTGGACAAGCCGAGGCGGCTTGACTCTCGATAGGCATCGATGAATACACAATCGCGTCGTGTGACTGGTATAGCATTTTGCCGGAAAATTGGGGTGGCACGACTTTCATAGGATTTTGTATATATGCAGTGGATCGTATTTTTAGATTTTTAGTCTCGTAGTGTCTGATGGAGCTTTAATCTTTGCAGGTTCATATTTAGCTTGTAATGCTACTACAGGGTGGATTTGCTTTTGAGAGAAAGTTGTTATCTGATGAACGAAATTTGGAGACAGGAGTGTATAGTGCTTGTATTTTTATTAAAAATTTCGAACGAAAGACATCCGTGACGTGTGTTGAGGTCAATCTTGATACGAGTAATAGAGGAACATTTTGTGGAAGGTCGTTTTCGGTGTGCAAGGGAAAATAAATGAACGTATCTTGTTACTTACAGTCTCCTCTACTCTCTTCGATGTCCAGAATAATATTCGACTGGTCGATCTCCAACTCGCAGAGTCCTGAAGCAAAAAGTAGCATTTTTCTTATTATTCATTCTCTCAATACAACAAACAATAAAAGAAGACATTTTTAAAAATTCTGCCATTCTCTCGAGGATCCCGCCCTGCAGTCAAACGCCTTATATATTATTCATCGCAAGCGCTGGATAGCCTCGGCGTCGTCGTATCGTGTAAAAAACCGTCGGACTGGCACTATAGGCTTGGCAATAAAATTGAACGCCTCTCGTGTAATGAGGAAACTAGGGGTGTGCAAACTTATGCGCTCACGTCCGCGTGTAATTATCGCGGAGCTGCAACCGGTCGGAGGTGTTAATTCCGCTCTTTTCCATAAATATTCATTTAATCGCTAGATTCGTCCGACACGATGATTGACTTTGCCGTGAAAATTATGTACTGAAAGAAAATAGCAATTTCTGGTTATCGAATATAAGCGTATCGAGAAAATGTAAAACTTGGAAAAAAATCGGTGTTCATATCGATACACATGTATCACGAAGCAAAGTCCATCAGTCGATCCCTCAAAGCCTCTCCGAGCTTCATTATCGTCCAAAGTCGGCTCTTCTCTCGGCTTCAAAACAGTGGCTAACTCGACGAAGATCGATACCCCCTAATCACGGCTCTAATACCCCGCAGCTTCGAGAGGCGTGTTCCGAGACTCTGCGGAGATAGCCGCACACACCTATACATACAGTACATGGTCTGCCTCGAGGCTGCGGTGCACCTGCCGCGATTGAAAAATCGGGAGACGGGTTATATGCGCGCCTCGAGCTGCGTATGCGTACAGTATGTAGATTCTTCGAGGGGGAGGAGGAAGAAGAAGAGCCGGGCGTTTTGATAGGATAATTAGATTGCGAGAACGCTCGCTCGCTCGTGTGATGTGGTAGGTGGATATACGGGGAGTAGCTTTGTTTTTTTGTTGTCGAGGTAATAGAATATTACGCGAGAGAATACGAATTTTTTTTGCGACGACGCTATTAGAATGTATACGCGGAGATACCTGTTATTATTCATTTCTGAAGGAAAAAATGCCAGTCTCGCAGTTATAAGCCACAATTTACCCGGTCAATTAGAGACACTGCACTAAAGGAGCTCGAGAATATTCACACAGAATTACGCGATCGGTTATACAGAGAGTTGCGCAATGCACACTTCCCGAAGAATTTCCCTATCCGCGCGCGCGCGCGCACCACACACGTCCCTCCCATTACCGATCCACGCCCTGTTCTCTCTTGAATTTCACGGAATCAACCCAATTACAGATGTATATTCGCGCAATCGACAAAGTGCCGGTAATTCATAGCTGATGCAGTATATACCGATTGCCGCAGAGCAGAGCTAGAACATAAGCCAAATAAAATAAAACCGATCGATTTAAGCTGACTCGATATAATCGAGGATCGCGATCGCCACCGATCGGCAAATCGTGCCGGATTCGTCGGAGCCATGGGAATTTCACGGATAAGCGGGCGACAGAACTGCAACCGATTTCCACGTTTGACTCTGCGTCGTCGCGTTATATTGTCAGCTCTCTCGAGAGATAAATCGAGATTTAGGATATGTATCCGCGCAGCCGATAAATCGGTTGAAAAAAATGATGAAACCTATTAAAGAAGTAGTGTCGAGAAGCATGAAAAACCGTCCCCACGTCTCAATTCTCATCCGATCCGGCTGCATTTACATAATAGCCCTCTTAATCCGCGCAGTCAGCTCGGTCGAACAAAAGCGCGCGCGCGCGAGCCTCGAGCGGCGTTCGTCCACTTATCTCTCACCTCGTTCCTTTGGTATTATAGGCCTTAGAAAGTGCCGCTGCTACAACGCTGCTCCCATGACTGTTTAGAAAGCACCCACTACTATACAGACTGTATATACGCGACGTTAGGGGGGTCAGGCCGCGGTGGATCGCGCGGCCCATATCTCGCGCGCCGCTCACCCGTCGATTTCAGCTGAGGTCGCGCGCTCAAGCAGGACAAAGACGAGAGCAGAGCATGCGATTCACGCGCGATATTTCGTATGTATGTTGCGGCTGCAACGATAGATTCCTTATGTGTTTTCGAGAGAACACGGCGTGGCTTGGCGTGTGTACTTTGCGCGAATGTGTTTTGGCGATTCGTTATATAGTGCTCGTGTGCTTTTAACGAAATATATTGCAAAAGCTTGTTAAGTATGTTTACACGTTATTGGGTTATATGTATTTTTGTACTCTTCGGTATAAAAATCTTGCGCGGTATATCGAAATGCAATGATTCACTTAAAGCGTATACGTATGTAATAAAGCTGTAATCTCTGATATGATAAAGATTAGATACGAAAAATACGTTCTTTATGACGTAACTTCCAATATACACGATCGAACAATGCTGTAGTCGAAAATTCATGTGTCTATATTTGAAAGAGAAGTAATTCGAGAAAATGATTTTACCCCAAAATTTCGCACCCGACCAACTCTACTCCAGCGTATAAGGCCATAATTGCGGAGCCGGCGCTCGGCATTCAATTAATGCATAATGCATGATTATACCCATACATTTATGAAAATCCACGCGCTCAATGGTAATTCCATTTGTGGCTCGTAAATTACGCTGCTACAGTTTTCCTCTTTCTCTCGTACACGTATGGGTTATACATATGTATATTCGCACGGGGGCCAGATCTTTTCTCGCTCACTCGCGAGCCGGTGATTTACTCGAGAAAGTAAGCGCTATACGTGTGCACTAGTGGCGAAAGCGAAAAAGTCCTTTGGAATATTCGAGTGTGACGCAATGACAAGTGTGCGAAAGCTTTGGACTGGAAACCGTTTGTTTTGCTAAATCCTGTAAAAGCGAGCAGCTTGCCCCCCCCCCCGTCTTTTCTAACTGGAAACGCGTGTAGTACTGTCTTTCAAGTTGATCGCTTCTTCAAATTGTTCAATTTCGCTGTGCTTCTAAATTTATCTTTTAACTTTTATTGGAGTAAAAATAAACTTTCATGAAATTTTTTAGATTTGAAGTTTTAGCACAAAATCTGCTTCTAGGAAGTAAATATCTAGGAAGTAAAGGGTAATGTAAACCGTGTATGAGCTTAATGATTTTTTTCAGTTAGTTTCACTTTTTATTGCAGCCTCGTATGGTGTGATACATTTTTTTTTACTCTGCGCGATAACTTTTAAGACAAAGATATTTAAAAAATTAAAGTTTTTTTCATGTAGAGTATTCAAATGATCACGAGAAAAACAAATGTTAATATATTTATTCGTATTTGCTGATGTTTAATGACAAACGGCGAAAAAACATTAACTTTACTATTTCCAGAATACAAAAATCATTGCTAAACAAATTGTTAAACTGTAAAATCCAACGCTGATAAGTGATGATGAATTGCATAAATCGCTTGTGCATGTGGTACAATCACTAAGTGTCGTGCTGGGATCTTGTTTTTCACTGCATACAGTCTTTGATGTACATCCCCGGTAAATAGACTTCATGGTTATATTTTTATCTGTACGTACGGCTGAAACAATAAGATAACTTATTTTGTAGAGCTAAGGCATGAGCGTTTCTTACAGAATACATTTTTTGTAATACTTACATATTACACTTTTACCGCAGACGTATTCGACATCGGTTTTGTTGTCCTTGCGATTGAAAATGTTCATATTATCTGCGTTAAATACAAAACAATATTAAATAATATAAATACAACGATAACAAGATGTTAATCAATTGTTATCTCATTATATACATTTTAAGAATAAATGAAAAATTGCTCCTACATATTTTTCTATTAAATGATTTTAAATAACTGCAAGAGTCTTATAAATATTATGATTTATGCCAAAAAGAAAAGTAAAAGTTACTGAAATACGATACACGAAACTTACGAAGAAACATTTTTCTCTTCATACTTTAGTTTATTAATCTATTAAACATTTCAGATAAAATAAGAATAAACATTTTATTACCTCCCTTAACATCAGTTGTTGTACAATTACGGACAAATTTCTCTTGTTTTGGGTTCAATACACAATCAACGTCCAAATGAGAGCTACACGTATAGCATTTCTCAACCTTGGAAAATACTATAAACATATGTATTATATAGTGTATACACAATATATACAGTATAATAGGAATACTTATATACTGAGTTTAAAATTCATGCAATTTTAAAATCAGTATGCTTGTCGACTTTTAGATAATATAATTGTATTTTTTACCTGACTCGATGGAAAACAAGAAACACAAAGCGAATACGAACACACTCTTTGAAACGAACATTTTTTCTATCGTAAGTAGTGATCAGTTAAACGACAAAATGATAAATAAGTCAGAACGACGAAAAGGTTTCAAATTTATAGCCGATGGAATAATCTCAAATCTGATAACTGATAAAATCAAGTTCATCACTTGGACACAAACGTATTTTTTATCTGTTATAGCTTCAGTAGATAAACTTAAATTTTTCTAGTCCATACACGTTATTATTCAATTTTTCATTACATTTTTACAAATAAGCTCCGTATATTATTTCATGTCGTCATATATTATTCCATGTTCATATTAATCAAAAGCACAAAAATATTAAAATACACTATTTACAAAAAACAAAAAGTATTGTCAAAGAAATGATCAAGCTGTAATACGCGGCTTTAATAATTGACGATGAATTGCACAAATCACCATTGCATATATCACAACTTTTAACCGCTAAATGTAGTGAAGGATGATATTTGTTATCACAGGTTTTTTCAGTTCCACATCCCCGAGCCACTAAATTCGAGGTTGTATGTCCATCTACAGACTGGGCTGAAACAATAAGATAACGTATTTTGTAGAGCCACGGCATGAGCATTTCTTATGCAGTACGTTTTTTTTTGTAATACTTACTTATTACAGCTTTGACGCAGGCGAATTGAATATTGGCCTTATTTTCCTTGTTATTATTTAAAATGCTCAAATCACCTAAGTGTGATAAAAAAATATTTCATAATGATGGCAACAACCGGATATTTAGTTAGCTTTTATAATATTAATTAAAAAAGAAAAAAATTTGATTACTTGGAAAATTTTCGACATCATTATCCGAACCATCCTTACAATTCACGACGAATTTTTCTTGTTTGGGATTCAATGCGCAATCGCCGTTCAATTCGGAAAAGCAGTTGTAGCATTTATAGCCCTTAGATAATGCTAAAACAGAACATCGTGTATACAAAGTTTTGAGAATCTGAGTAATCTTAAACTTACACTAAAATTAATCTTGAAAAGGTTGTATTGTCCTACCTGAGTCTGTACAAAATAAGAAACACAAAGCCAATAAGATCGCACTCTTTGAAGAAAACATTTTATCGTCTGCCGTAGACAATTTGAACGTCAAAAATTAAATCGAGATAATCGTAAACAATGATAACTGATATAAGAGTACGTTTATCGGTAAAACTCAAAAGAATTGCTGAGTGGTGACGTTGACAATCTTGACTTCTCACTAGACTTTACCGTACTGTGTCGTAGGACAGACCAGACTTGAGCTTCAGGAATAGCATTAGCTCGAGAAACTGGGCAAATCGGTGCGTATAATGTGTATATAAATATTAGTATGAATATTTGGATTTAACCGATGAAGTCGTAGCCCGAAAGACTGAGTACATGTGTGTTTATATACAATTAGCAGTGTATTTGCTGTTACTTACAATTTCGCTGATATAGCGAATGGCGTAAACACAATTATACTTAACTTTTGTTATACTACTTTATATATTATTATGCGAAATAGCTAGGATATTAATAAAAAATGTCATCATGGCAGAATTGAAAATGTCTTTGAATTAAATTAGTTACTTTATTAGTAGAATTAAGTAAAAAAAATTATAAAACTCACCTTTGGATGCCACTATATTTGGTAAAAGAGCGATGCACACAATGCCAAGTAAGCACCTCGTCCCGAATGTCTGAAAAGCCAAAATTCATAAATTATATAAATTGTCAAATACTTGAACATTGTTGATTCTTAAAGCGAAAAGAGACTATAAACAAGTATATAGCTAATAATATTTGAAGAAAAAAGAAACTTGGAATAAGACATGAGACTCGCATTGGAGATCGTTAGAGGAAAATCCATGCTAAGTCGACTGCGGTGCTCGGAAAAAAAGCAGAGGGAGGAGGAAAAGGTACGAAATTACCGGCTGCGTGTGAGAAACGCGCCCTGGGTCGGGAGATGCGCAGCCCCGATAGCATTGTCTTTGTGCCGCGACTTTTTCGATTCGCTGCAGAGCAGCCGCGAGATATAATACGCGAAGGAATATTAGCATAGGTGATGCTACGCTGTTATGCCATTGTCGTATACCATATTAGTGTGCAAAAATATTTAAACTTCGCTTAACTAATACCCAATATGTAATATTTTCAAACGAAAATTCTCCCATTTCATTTCAGCACATCGAATGTTGAATTTATGTTCATTCCGTTTTACAAAAGGCTCTAAAACACTATGTCGCCGCATCGACTAAAGCTTCGCGTAAAACGCTTTCTGCGGCCAGAGCAAAAGCCGTCGAAACTCTGGTCGTGCTCTTATCGAGGCTGAAACGCGCAAATAGAGCGAGGCCACACATACACCGTCGGGCCATCATCGAGGCTGATTGCGCTCGTCGAAAGACATAACCATTCGGTATACTTAGCCGGCTAGACCCCAGCACCTCCATCCCAGCCCACACAAGTACATATATTTTAATATAAAAAAAAATAGGATTCGTACCCTCCGATTTTTTGCAAAAATGAGCCAAAAAAGGAAAAACACAGCTTGGGGTGGAACAATTTCTTTCTTGTTCTATTATTATAATGTACGATTTTAATGATTAAAATTCGTTACTGTGATGCAGTCACAATTACTAAGGGATGTCGGCTGGCAATATCGCCGCGGTGCAGGTCAGCTGTCTGGTAGTACAGCCTAATACCGCGTCGCAAATTTCCCGCCAAAAACGGCGTCGGCTGCACGCAACATTTGCCCGGCGCCTGTATATATAGGTACTTCGAAGGCTTAGCCACATTACGCTCGACTCGCAAATTGCCGCAGTCCGCGCGCACTCGCGTTTCAGCTCGTTTAATCTGTATGTGTGTCGATGTTTGGGCTAAATATGCTAATGTTTCTGTGACTGTTTGCGCGTGAACGACCCACGGGAGGACTCCACGGATGAATATTGATGATTTTGTTGGGAGTCCCCGTTCAGGCGGGAAAATTAAATTCGTAAGTTGGCTGTTTATGAGGTATACCACTGGGAATCATCGTAATTGAATACTTGCTTAACACCTCACCTATTATCGCCGGCGATTATAAGTATATACACGCGTCACTGTCATTCCAGCGCTTATACTATTACGTATGGAGGTTCGTAGAAAAGATAACAATTAAAACGCGTGTCTGTCTAATCCATCGATCAAAACTAACGAGCTGCCCAGCCATACACATACCATCATTTCCCGGAATTCCTCTCGCCAAGAGCAACAAAAGCTCGTCGGAAGAAGAAGAAGAAATAGAATCACATCGCTGATAAAGCTTCTCTACCCGACGACGCGAAAGCTCTCCCTCTCCCGATATAAATCATCCTCCCAGGCATTGTTCCGCGCGAATTCGAAAGGCGATGACGAATGCCTTTCTCGCCAGGCGACATCACACGAGAGACCTGCAGCTGAGAGAAGAAGCAGCAGCAGCAGCAACAAGGGAATAGAGAATGCGTCGCGTGGGCGCGCGAGAATCTGCACGCGCTTCTGCTGCCGAGCTATTGTATGGCGATCGTTGTCTGCTTTTTTTCATTTTCACGCTGATTGGTAGAATATTTATAGAAGACTCATATTACTTGTTCCTAACGGTTCGGACTTTTGAAAAAAAAAAGTATATCATCATCAGTCTCCAAACTCCTCTTCTGCAGCCCACAGAAGCAGAAGCGGTAGCAATCTGCCTTATTAATCTGTCGGGGCCGCGTTCTCTCGGTGCCTTATCTCAGTCGGAAGCGAATCAGCGGCCTCACCTTACGAAACTCTCCCTCTCTCTCTCTCGCTCGCCGGCGTTATAGGTTGCAGTTGTTCGTGATGTATATACGCCGGGCGCGTGGCCACCCTGTGATAAGCTCGGGATTTACGAGGTTCACCGCCGACGATCTTCCGCGCGCATACACACAGACACATATGTGTGCAGAGGTTGACTTGCTGCGGAAGTCGGCGAGTCAGCTTGCGGTAATTGAAAATAAACTTTTCGCGGATGAGATATCTCTCGAAAATTTTTATTTTACTGTATATCGTTGTTTATTGTTTGTTGTCGAAAGCGGAGTGAGACAATCGTAAACGGCGGAGTCATCATTACACAGCCGCTGATAATATACAACGCCGTTGCCGGCATTAGTTGAAATAAGCGGTCGGCGCACATTGTGCGAAAGCAACCTGCTGCTGTTGCTCTCCATTGTGCTGTGTGTATATCGTCTAAGTAGATCAAAGCCGAGTATAATATCTCAATGTTCTCAAGCGGTGCGTGTGTGCGTTATTTTCCTCTCTCGGAGCTCGATCTCGCTATTATCTTCGATCTTATATATACTCGCTGCAGCAGTGGCAATGATGTCGCGTGCGCCGCTCGTAGTTTATTCTCACAAAGGGTCAGCCCTTTGTTTGTTCTTGAACACTTGTCTTTTTTTTTTCTTTGCTACGTGTATATAGCTACTTTTAATTAAGTGCGTCATTTCACATATAATCGAACGCTGTTATACCTATACGCAACAATTTGCATAAGAGAAGCTCGACGTATAACCAGTTGAGTCTGAGAGGAAGAAAAAAGGAAGCTCGTTTGCTGCCATCACCTCGTTAAAAAAAAAACATGCCTTACCGGGAGAAATCAATTTCCCCGATTTTTCCAGGCTCTCGCGCGCACCACTCGCTAATTAACGAGCTAATCACCGAACGCTGTAAGCTGCGTCTTGTCATCCCCCCTCACGAGGTGTATATATATACACACCCAAGTTGATTCTTCCAGACTCTCTCTCTAGTGACGAGGGAAAAAGGTATACTTGGAAGTCGCTCGTTCGCCAAGGGCAGGTGCGTCGTAGCTTTTTACTCTTCTTCTTCGTTCCGGAGAGGCCAGCAGCAGCAGCAGCAGCAGATATGCATATTATGCGAGCTATGTGTGTGTACAGGTATTATGCGCAACGTCAGCGCGTTACACGCCCACGTGCATCAGTGCGCAGAATATCATCTTGTGGACGAGAAACTTAGGCTGTGTTTACAGTATATGAAGTTTCAGACTGTATAGGTTAAATTCAATAATAACTTTCAGGAGCCGAGAATAACATCGAGTTTGACATTCAAAGTTCAATCAGAGCAAATATATAAATTTTCAGCTATCGCTGCAGCCGCGCGCACCTGCGCGCAACCCGCAGCAGCATCAGAAGAGTTATCCGCGTTGGGCATAATTAATAGCCCATCGCGCATAAACCACGTCGTCCCGCGCTCTCGCTTCGCCCATCGAGAAAGAGAGAAGTTAAAATCGATAGCCCCCGCGCGCGCAAGAGCTTAGGCTCTATTGTATAGCGAGAGAGTCGAGGCTGCAGCAGAGCCTGTTTACGAGGCTGCGCGTCGATCTTTACGAGGGGCCTCTGCTCGGCGTCAATTGTGAGGCCACCTTAAAGCTCTCTCTCTCTCTCTCTTTCAGCTGGATAAAAAAGCTCCGAGAGCTCGGCATAATGACCGGCTCGTAAAGCGAACAACGCATTGCGCTCTTCCGAGAATGTTGCATAATTGGTGCGGACGAGCAGCAGCAGCAGCAGCAACGGTATAACTCCGTATAGTATAGCTCGTTTCGACCGATGGACTTGCGAGTGAGTATAGTATATATATATAGCTATACGCGGTCACGGAAGAACTGCCGGCCGCTGCACCTGTCACGCTAGACCGGCGTTTCGAGTTTTTGCCTTTTTATTTTCTTATATACACTTATACATAATATTGTATCACGCATCGCGTCTCGATGTGGGAGGTGTGACTTATATATATATCTGCCACGATGCGAATATTATATTGTTTTAGAAAAAAAAACCCATATAGCGATAATTTTAATAGCGAGAGCCGTTAATGACTCTGAATATTCAGAGTCATAAATAACTCGCGGGCCGGAGACTTTCGGAATAATTGTAACATCGGCTGCCGCCGCGGTATACTATACACATTTATAAGCAAAAAGTGTGCGCGCACATGTATATATATATACATATATACAGCCAGCGGTGAGTGTAGCCCCTCTCGATAATCGACGTCCGGGGGCCGTCATTTTTTTCCAGAGGTCCGCGCGGAATGCGCACCCGCGCTGCTGGGGATTATTTATCGCTCATTATGTGAAGCTGCGCGGCGGAGAATCTCGCCACCCGAGAGAGAGAGAGAGAGAGAGAGAGAGAGAGAGAACCGTGTGCGAAGGAATCGACAGCGCGATCGGCACCTCGATAAGAATCGCGCGCTTGCGCGCCTGCCACCGCCTACGATTTATCAAGAGAACGTGTGTGGGGCTTGTACACACGCTGCGGCTGCTGCTTCCGAGTTGAGATATTGAGAGAAGCTTTTCGTGTATTTTTATATACTCGTGAAAATTATTCTCCTCTGATTTTTTTTCTTTGTGTGTATAACCTACTTATACCGATCAATCACGTCATTTTTCTCAAGCCCATAACGATCGGGTCGCCCTTTTTCGCAAGCAGCAGCGTGTGCACACACACATATCTCTGCGAGAGCTGTACGAAAAAAAGTAGATCCCAGCCGTCGATAAGAGGAACGCAAAAATATCCGGGAAAACAATCGCCGCGCGCGCGCACATACCGCGAAGGTCCCCCCCGTAGCTAATTAATGCGCGTCCGAGTAGTCGCCCTATGGGAAAAGCTGCCGATCGACGGTGCAAAAATCGGCTCCGGTATGTCTCCTGTTTATATATATATATCTATATACACGCGTGTGTAAAATAGGATACGTTGTATACACACAGGTGCGCTAGTACTACTATACGCGTTATACGTCTGTTTTGTCGATGATCCGATTAGATTTTTCGCTGGTATACATTAAAGCCTTATGAATGTACTGCTGGCATAAGAGAGAGAGAGTATATGGGATGATTTAGTGCCGCAGCGACTTAATGCTTGGAATTTCTCGATTTATGGATTAGAAGAGAGCGGTTTTCCAAGCAGCTGATGTATATTATGCATTTACATGATCCGAAATTGTGCTGCGGCTATTGCCGTGTTTGTGTGATTCCAATGCCGATAGCGAGCTTTATGTTCGACGGATATAACGTGTGTACGTGTTATTTTGCCTGCTCTCCGTGCGTCTGCGATTATGTATTATACTGCTGGACATTACTCATATGTGGAAAAACGTTTTAGTGCGAGGAGAGCTAGGTATTTATAGAAAGTTGCGATTTTGGGATTCTAATCAAAAAACCCACGATGCTATCTTCATTGCTATAAACGTGTATTATGTTCTAATGGCACCGCCTTGTTCTCCCTGTATATTATATGATATTGTACGCAACATTTCCGCGAGAGAGAGAGAGCGAGCTTCCTGCGCCTCCGAAAGGAAACATAAATAACCATAATTACATACAAGCTCTACAGTTACACTAGATCAAAATTTATTTATATATATAATATATAGACTACGAAAAAAAGGAGCGTCTCATACGCATTACAAAATATCAGCGCCAGTAATAATAACGATAGCATTTTGTCACAAAACACGTGCAGTGTGTCCCGTTACGTAAATTACATAAATAGATTGCATAAATCTTCTCAAAGCAGGAAGTATATCCAGCAGCGAAGTAGGCGCGACGATTTGGCTCGCGCAGGTAGTTCAAGAATCGATCCACATCGGCGATCAGCTAAATCGCCACTTGTTCCGCTCCCGTAGTCCAGAAAGAGACGAGACTACCATTGAAATTCTCGGCAAATCTTTCGCAGCCGAGAGAGAGAGAGACTTTCTAAAATTCTCAAACACCTCCTGATCGAGCTATTACAGTATAACACTATGACCGCATTCGCGTCCTCGTTTGCATAGCGTAATTTCATTCCAGGCTGATGTATGATTATTAATTGGAATATAATAGTAAATTGCGTCGTCGTCGTCGTCGTCGTTGTGCAACGCGGAGTAGAGAGACGGGGAAATTTTACGGCTCGAATGTCAAGGCCACGCGCTCGAAAGCTTTCAGAGCGAGGAGCGACGGTGATGTATTATGCTTGCTTTGCTATGTAAAAAGCAAGTTAAAAAATCGAGCTTTAAAGTCGTCTATAATTAAAACGACAATAAATTGACGATTAAAATTATTATAATTTCTTAACAGCAACGTGTTTGTGTTAAGTCCGCAAAAGTGCACGAGCCTCCGACTAATGAACGCTCGGAGGAAGTGACCGAATAAGCCTGGCGTGTCGGCATTCGAAGCTGCACTGCTTTACAGAGTATGCGAACGGGTATAGAGATATGCCGTATCTCTACGGCCGCTACGTCCGAATATGATTTACGCGCCACCGCCACTTCCTGGCCAAGTTCTGCACGGATGCGTCGCCGATGATCTTTATGCGTTTCCGGTGCAGAGCAAGTTCTTTTTTTTTCTCCTCCAGATTTTGGCTGTAATTACTGTGTGTGTATGTGTACACGCGGAAACGAGTGTCGGGTTTCTTTAAACAAAATAATTATATACATCGGTTTCGTAACGTTAAACGATCAATAAGACTTGAACAATAATCCGTTTTGTGTTAGCCGAGCCTAATAGGACCGAGAATTTACGGTAAGACCAATGAAAATTTGCACAGGATTCCGATCCGTATAGTAAGAGCGCAGTTAAGTCTAGAATTCGCAGAGACGGCCTTTAACAACCGAGCAGGAAATGAAATCAACTCGATACACGTGTGTGCAAAGAAGAGAAAACTACCCGAGATATCTCCGAGATAGCGAAATGACTTTCCACACGACACCGCGCTTATATTATACAATTATGCAAATGCTATTCTCCGAGTGTATACACAAACTAAACTGTGTATCTCTATGTGACATATAAACGTCGCGTCGTACACGCGAAACTAATAATTTAACCGCTCGAACTACGCCGTTTCTTATATTATATTAAAAGTAGAAGGACTGAAAAGAAAAAAAATGAAAGAAACGTTCCCCTTGTGACTAAAACTCGCTAAGCAGCTTTCCCCGCTGCAGTTAAATTAGTCTTATGCACACACCCTTGGAATAAGGAGGGGAGAAGAAAAAAAAAAGAAGAACAAACCGCTCCCGAGAGCACGCGGCGGAGAAATCCCGCGCGAAAAATTCAGACGGTAACCATGCGGAAGGAGCGGAAACGTGTGCGTACACTACAAGAGTTAAAACGGTCCGCGAATTCTCACGGGGATCTCTCCGGCGAGCTATAGAGGAAGAGATTTCGTGCCTCGCGGGGCTCGAGCTCACGACTCCGCAAGCCTGTGTAGGAATTCCAGCTGAATTTTCCGGGTGTGTGTGTGTGTGTGTCTGCTGATTGAAGTAGCCTAGCTTTCGATCAACCTCCTACATATAGTTTTTGAATTTCAAATTCAAATCAACGCGGCTATTTTTCTTATCGAACGTATACGCTATATAATCGGTTTTCGTACTATTCGATGCGAAAAAAGGGAATGGAGCTGATTGTGCGCTATAAACTCCGAAACAACTGTCTCTCCGCAACTGACTGAAACAGACAGTCCAGACACAAACGGCACAGTTAAGACAACTCTCTGCGCACCGCTACCGGCTGGTCTAACGGATTTTCCCCGCGAGAATGTGCTATAGGGTGTTTTTTCTCTCTCTTCTTTTTTTTCTTAAAACGACGCCACGTACATAGCTGCCACATTACAGTTTACTGCTGCGAAGAAGTCGCAGCAGCAGCCGGTGTTATTCTGCGGCGTTAAAGGGTATTACTACGGACTAAGTAGACGGTTATAATGCGCGAGGGGTATATTTTGCTGGAAAAAGTATGGAGAAGCACTGGTTTTTAAAAGAAAACTCGCGCGCGCTCGTCTATTATTCAGATTAAGTAGAAAAGTATGCATATTTCACGAGAGAGGCTCTCTAAAGAGCAAGACGCAAGATAAACTGCCAGACACGCTATCGATACTATATATGTGTGTGTGTGTGTGTGTGTGTGGTTTTTGTATTATGATAGTCGAAGGAGAAAAAGTGAGTCTACGTGCTGGAACTGCTGTATAAACGCTGCTGCTCTCGCGTGACTCACGTTAAAAATCAGGTGTCGTCGTAAGTTTATATAGTCGGTGAAAGGGCAGCCATAAAAGTTGGAATATGATTTTTTAAATAAAAAGCCGATCCATCGAGGCTTATAGCCGCGCTCCGCTTTTACGACGCGGAGAGATGTATATGACGCAAGCAGATAATCTGCTGTAATGAAATTTTACTTTTATTGGAGCGAGCTATATAACTCCGATGAAAAATAGAAACAAAGTGAGATAACATTACCAAAAATGCTGTGGCTCTTGTGTATAATACCAATACAGTGTAGCACGAGATCGAATATTGAGTTATCGAGAAACGTTGCTTTCATTGCGGAATAACGCGAAAAGTCTCAACATCCCGGATGACCCATAAGCTTTTACGATTATGCTTCTTTTTCCGGTATCTCGCTCTCCGTGTTCATGCATCTGCCGATTTTATTACACGCTCTACTTTCCCGCTACATTGAAAAGTCGTTGGAAATAAGTTATACGAGCCTGCGCGTCTCGAAGACTCGAAAGAAATGCGCTTTTCCGAGAGTATGATGCGGGGACGAATAAGATTTTCGTGACGTTCAGTATATAGTGGATACTTATACGTATATTTTAAATGACGCAAATGATCAATTTTCAAAGTGCCACTGAATTTTCTCCTGTGTCATTTTCGCGTTAGAAGCAATTTTAATGAAACACTCGCGGATTGATCTATCACTTACGTCGTTCTCGAGCTGTAGTGTTAATTAATCTGTCACGGTTTTCTCGTAACGCTTCATTAAGGAGCCCTCTAATGAGCAAATTTTCAGCGAAAACTCGCTATGCTTATTATCAGAAACACGGTGTTGCGTAACAGCTTTGCTCGTAATGAAAGTATGTAGAAAAAAATTCCAACAAAGCTCACAGCGATCAATCCTCTGTCGAGCGCAAGTTTATCAAAAAGTTATAGTCTGTGAGAAGACTCCCGGGAGTATAGCATAGGTATGTCAAAACTCCGAGTATATAGCTTTCCGCAACTGGGCCGAGTCTCTGAAGCCTAATTACGCGCGTTGAGCGATTTCCGCAGGTGCGAACTGCGAACAGTCGCACGCTGTCCAGCAACAGACTGTTTGACGCGAGACTGACCTGTGGGAGGGAGAGAGCAATTTGAGACTTTGATTTCATGAAGCTTATATCCAGTGGGAGCTAATTATTGCCGACCATCAGTGTGAAATTTATAGTGTATACATGGGAGAGAAAGTAAAGGTGGCTTTTTGTGTTTCTCTATAATAGAGTTTAATGCGATTTTCCGCGAGTATTATTATACTGTATTAAATAATCCACGGCAATTAGCTGCGTCACGCGTGAACACCCTCTTCGCGACTCGCTGCTCTAGTTAATAACGCTGATGCAGTGTATAGCGTCTGGAATATTGAGCGGATTAAGTGATTGAAAAGTTTGCTTGCACTAAGCGTATCTCGAGAGGTTATACGTTCTGAAAATTATAAATTCACTAAACGAAATTCATCTCTTCCACAATACAGTCTGCAGACTAAATTTTCTATTATTTAAGTGGAAGTATATATATAAAAATGTTAAATTGTCAAGAAACGAAAAATTTGCCTAACGAGCCTATAACGAACAAAAATCTATAATCCTTATCACACATGCTTATACAACTAAACGAAATTTATCTCTGATGCCACAACGAAGTCTACGCTGTAGAGGCGCGCGAGAACACCACAACAGCCGCGGGAATCCAGTTCTCCCAGGAAGCCATTGCACCGGGAAGGAAATTCGCGACAGCTGATCCGCGGGATTTATGAAGCGCCGACTAATTAAGCATCACACACAGGCTCTCTACTCGCGCAGTTTAACGAGCTGCTAGGCGGGTATAATACCCGCGGAGTAGTTGCTCGCCGCTAATTGTATACGGCTGTTATTCTCTAGCGCTGCTTTTTCGGCGCACCGTTTCAACACCTCGTCTTGACTTTGTACCGTAAAGCTATTCTTTTTTTAACGGCTCAGAAATCCGGTGTTATATTAGTTCTATATACTGACACACATCGATTCGGTATGATTGTTTGATTCGAAATTTGGCTCTCAAAAAAATTCGACTGCAGACGAGAGAGCTGAATTATTCGTTCGACGTTATTGGGACAGTTTCAATTATGAGTGTAGTAGAGCGACGATTCGTTTATATCGTATACACACACACTCGACTGCGTCACGATCTCGTTAACGCGCGAAACAATGACGAGATTACTCTCCGCGCTATCGTCTGTATATATTCTATAAATAATCGAGTAGGTCGTCATATACACACGGCGAAGCTAATGAAGCTCCGCCTCCTATATGTATGTAACCTGCAGTCGAAAACAATCGATCTGGAGTACACAATGGCTGCGGTAGAGAGAATCTACGACACTTCCGCGAAGACATCCACTCTGAATTTTTTTCACTGCCGGTGGAGAGATGGTTCCCATGGCGATCGTCGAGAAGATGCAAAGCGGCGCGACGTTTTTTTCCGCGCAATCCAATCGTCGGAGAATGAAAGGAGCAGTCGAGCGAGTAATCCGTCGTGCCTCCTTCTTCTTCTCACGGGGGGTTTGCAGGAAACGATTTTTTTCGCGCTCGGTGTCCGGCAGTTTGAATTTTGTTAATATATTGTATAGCGTCGAATATGTGAAATGAGCAATGTATATTGATCTCGTGATGTACTATGTGAAGTGAGTATTTATGAATGATTCAAACTAACTATGACGTGAATACATTTTACTGAAATGCTAGTGTCGAGTGCGAATTTCGCGATAAAAGCTTTAGAATAATAGGAAATGTCCGAGTTGCGAGGTATATCGAGTGCGTTTCGTTGAAATTATGTTGACAGCCATATATTTGCTGTGTATTTTCTCCAGTTGGTATGGTATTAATGTAGGATTCTGAAATGTTTCAAATAGTGCTGTCTGTTATCATTCTGGTTATTATTGATACGAATATGTATATTTAAAGAACACACTTATCATTTTGATACGTTAAGTTTTCCCGAATAATTTCAGAAGAGTTTGGACTACATAGGTATACCTGGTGAGGATACATTAAAACTCCAAACACGATAGCAGTATCCCGAACATATAGCGTAAAAAGCAAAATCTACTCGTGCACGAAAAATTCCAAACTCTCGTTATACTTGCACGTATATAGTATATATAGCATCGATTTCGCGGACACATAAGTAATTGCACGCGGAGCAGCGCCAAGCCGAATTGGCTATCTCCTTCGTTTGCGCGAAGGTATTTTTCTCAGAGTCGACAAGCGGAAAACGAACGATTTGTTTTTGAATGGAAACCTTGGACGGCGTCCCGAACTGTCGCGCGTGTCTTATATATATAATATATTGGTGGGCCGACTGGCTATCTCCATCGAATCAACGACTCTTATATATTTTTTATTGAAAGAATTTGAGTAACAACGATTTTCTCGTTTATTGGTTTGTGTCAAACAAAAAGATAGGTCAGCCGCTTGACGAAACAGTAATCAGACATGCCAAAGCAAAGAAAAACAAGCGTTCGCACAAATGGTTATCGCGGAAATTCGACTAGTTTACACACGCAGCTCGCGAGAGTTTGCACTGCAGCCTGTTTTTAACGCCTCGATAACTCGACCGGTTTGCTGTGTTTGAAGTGACGTTTGTCATTAACAATTGATGAGCTAAAAGAAAAAAAAACAGATCAACTGCTTCCACAATTTACATCTATAATTCAGCGAATAAACGATGATAATTCCGCATTCGTGAAATGCTCGGTTTAATCAAACTCGACAGTTGCAAGGAGGAGGTATAAGGAGACGGAGAAGAAGCTAGTCATCACGACTGCGGAGCCGGTAGCATCGGCGAAAGTCACAAGCGACTTCCGAGAGTGAATTCACGATCCTAATAAATCAGCCCCTTGAGGCTATTATATAGCTCCGATCAAGCTATGCTCTGTGTATTCCAGGGAAAAACTGAAACTGCTCGATTGGAAAGAAAAAAAAACGTCGTTTCATTTTCTGGAATTAAAGGCCACAGCTATATACAGGATGAATTTTTGATGGAACATTGGCGCGATGCGATATATCGTGTCCTGAAAATTTCACGGCGGTTCCAACCGTATTTTGGGAAAACGGGTCGAGCTATGTTATATTATACATATATTGATTCGCGCGTACCTGCAGGCGTCGAATCTTTCTCAAGGATATTTCGGATGAAATGCGGCGACTCTTCGCAAGGTGAGGAATGAATTTTGAAAGCCGAGCCAACGAGATGGATGATTGAAAGGTCTCGGGGTTTTAAATCTTCATCGACGTTGCATCGAGCTCTCTCGGTATGTATATTGAAGGGGATGATTGCCTATTCACGACTCTACGCGACTGATTTGCATTCATTATGTACATACTCGATTCGGCAAAATAACAATGGATTGAATCGTATATACCACTCGTTTTATATATATATAGTATATATTCTTTCACTTTAACAGTTACATACATCTCTCCCACAAGTTGTAAAAGTAACCACATCATCCTCCGCACCTGCAGTCCGGACGTAAAACCCAGTCATCTCATCGCCGCCGCACATCTACATATACGGCTTCTCGCGCGTCTGCACATATATATTCGCGCGTGAAAGAAGTGCACAAACACAGAGCTATAGGTATATATATAGGTACCGGAGAAAGGTGTCGCTAGAGAGGAAAGAGCGAAGGAGAAGAAAGAGGAGAGCAAAGTCGTTTAAAGGCTAACGGTACGATTTATACGAGCGCACGTAACGGGTTCCTATTGTTACTCACGGAAGCTGCGCGAGATGGTCTATGGGTTATGTGTGTGTGTTATATTATAGAACCTGGTCCGGCTTCGTCATCGCTCGAAAATTGTGTGCGTAGGAGATAAGGATCGATGTATATACCTGCTGGAGCGATACATTCAAAGATTGACAAAGTTTGACGTTATGCTGTCAAAATACGATCTTCTTATAGGGGTTATTGATACATTGATTGACGCCTTGAAGTGACTGTATATATACCTATAATTACTCCACACGAAGCAAAAACAAAAGCAAACAAAGGCATTCACCTGCAGCAGCATTTCCGAAACGACCCATGTACCTCTACTCGACCTCCCCCGCATGAGTCGAACTGTTCACCGCACATATACCTGCACCAGACACCCACATATATAGATACAGACTCGCAGTATGTAGCAGCATCGACGCAACGGTATAACTGCAAAGCCAAAGCTCGAAAAGGGAAGTGCAGTGTGTATATCGAGTGGCGAATCGTGAGCGGCAGGTGGATTACCTATATACGTATACATCCTCGCGTGGAATGCGAGAGCCTCCGGCGACGATTCGCTTAGGAATGAGACACACATACACGTGGACGTATCTAGAGAAAAGCGATTACAATAGGAGGGAATAGTTATTTATCGGACGTCGATTGTCGAGAAAATTTGACTATTATCTAAAATTACGGCAGAGACGCGCTGAATATCGTATGCAACTGGGACACACGTGTCGTGGGCAAAATAGAAGCGCTTTTTCCGATAATAAGAGCGCATTCCCTCGATGGACAATGAAAGTTTACAGCCGAGAGAATACGGCGATAAAACCTGTCGGATATATACACGCGCGGGGCAATTCGTTAGTGCTACTCAAGAAGGACCATTATTACACGCGGCTATGAGGTACAGAGAGAGGGAGAGAGAGACCGGTAGGATATCGCGTGTACTATTAAAATAGTTATGGCTTAGAAAGCACGAACGCGCGCGAGCGTCGGGCAAAAAGCAGCAGGGGTGTAAAACTTGTTTATTTAGGTGGACCCGAGTGCTTAGCGCTCGGACGTTATATAGTCTCTCTACGCGATCTCAAGACAAACCGTTCCATGCGCAATTCGCCTGGTATTTTAATGTGACCGGTGCACAAAATCTCCCGGGTTTACGCGTGCATTTTTCTTTTAACGATTACTCAAAAAAATATTAAATCGATTTTCCAAAACGAGAAAACATACGTGTGCGCCTCAAAATGCAACGCGATGAGAAGGCCGCACGTGTGCGAGCTTTCAGGGCCGCTCATCGTGCGTCTATTATAACAAAAGAATCGCCGGCTCGAAATGTGATTCACGCGAAATATACTGACGGTTTTCGTCATTGTTAATTTCGACGATTGTTAAAAACGGCGCAAAAATGCGGAGAGATTTTCCATTCATCAGACTACACACGCAATTTCGCGCTGATAAATGAAAACGCTCATTGCCACATTGCCAAAGCTTAATGATTTCACTCGAGCCGAATTTTATAATTGACGCTATAAATCAAAAGCTTCTATAAATATACCAGTCGTATAGAAAGTACAGCCGCGTAGTAGCCATATATTATATAAACCGTATCAATTATAGCGTCTAACGCGAAACGATGATTTATCGCTCGAACGATTAGAAGAAAAAAAGAATTCAAAACCTGCTCTATGCCCATTGATCCCTTTGGTACATCAGCTCGTGTTTTTCGGTTAATGAGGGAGAGAAGGCTGCAGCTGGCACGTGTACACCGCGCGAAAACTAAGCACATACACGCGGCGACTAATCCTTAACCTAATTCCGGTCTAGTAGGTATATATCTATACATATATATGTACGTGCGGAGGTGGTGCAGCCCATGACGGAAGCTTCGCGCGCGCGCGCGAAGCTTTGTATATCCGAGAGATTACGCGCGCGTAATCGAATGAGAGAACAAGCCAATCTCCCTGTTTAATCATTCGGATGTGCTTCCGAATTAGGCTAATGTGCCCACTGGGTTATTATACGCTTATAGCCGGCTGCTCTCCATTACGCGTGTCTTATTGTTTTACGAGATGAGCGGCTACAGTACACTGTATATATGTATGTTTTTACTTTTTACGATACAGTTACACGAATCTGAACTTTACCAAATTTTGATATAATACTGTCGAATTTTGATAAACAGGTCAAAATTCGGCAGAAATGAACATGCGCAGCAGCTAAACAAAGCCTCCGAGCGTATATTGCACATAATGTACTTTATACATCAGCTGTAGGGCTAGCCGACCGCCAACTGCATAGAACCGTTTTGGAAGTCAACATACACACACACACATACAAGCTGCGCACAGTTCGCTCTTTTGCGCGGCGATTTGGCACGTGCGCGGCTACTCGGCGCGATATGCGTGTAATAAGCGCGCCCCGGCGATTATGCGGTCGACGGGGCCGAGGCTGGCTCGTCCACACAATGTATGTATGGACCTTTATACCAGAGAAAGCGGCCTCGATGCACTACACGTGTACAAGCTGTGAAAATTTCCGTGCTCATGGGGTCTAATCCACATAATTTTTGTATTTTCAAGGGGGCTGAACAAATCTTAAATTGATGAAAAATGGAGAATTAAAAATGAATTAAGGCATTGAGTACATTTTTTCCCTTTTTTCACTCATCAGCAGTCTTTTTCGTTCGTTGAAAGTCTGAATGAATAGACAAGGCTGTTCTGGCATAGGTCACACGCCGCTATATGCAAATATAACAAAAATCCTTCAAATTTATCTATTTATATACTATGCTTCGGGAAACTAGTTCAATATATAAAATAGTCTGATTTTTTTTCTCGAGATATTTGAAAAAATAAAATTTTCAATTTTTGGAAATATGTAAAACCGTTCCCATTTAAAGGAAAAACAATCTTCGTAGAGGAATTTTTTCGTCGAGGTTGTTATTTATTCATAAATTAAAAGTGGAAGCATAAAAAGCGCAAACGGCGCAAATAAAGCCGACTTAAACAAGTGGAAAGCGCTCGGGGCGTCACATTCGTCGACGACGATTTTGCGGTGTAGCTGCCATCAATTACGCTCACACGTACAAGTTTATTAAACAAAGACTGACGCGCAAAAATGCCGCTGGAAATTTTGCACAACACCGCCAACTCTTTTTCCACGGATTTCGCGGTTTTTCTTGCGGCATTTTAAAATAGTTTCGGGATTTCGAAGCGTTTTAAATTTTACCTCGCGCTTTGAATCTGGATGGCGCAGTTAGCGAAACGAGGTAATTTCACGTGAAATAAGAACGCGCTGAAATTTCGGAAGAACTCCGTGTGAAAATGGGAATATGCCACCACTTGAAATTTTATTATAATAGAGAACGAACATTATTTTGAAAATATTTTTAAATATTAATCGTGGACCAAATATTACACAAAATTGACAGAATAAGAATTTTCACTGCAATATATAGTTATTGCACAATAAATAACGTTTAAGAGATAAACTTCTTTTATTTCAAAATAAATGCCACAAATTATAGCAAAAAAAAATTGAAATACATTCTAAAGCCATTTTTATTAAACGATGACAATAAAATTAGCTTCATTCCAGCAGCAAGTCTGCTCCCTATTGACATTAAGGATGTATCTATCCCAAAGACTCGAAAAATCATCATGATGAGTCATCATCAAAGCATCGACTCTGGAAAATTCATAATGAAGCGGGGGAGAGAGAGAGAGAACGGAATGCGGCGTCGGCGTCTTTCCAAAGAACGCAGAAAGCTTTTCGCCTCGGGCCTTTCATTTTGCGTTCCGGGGAGTAGAGGATGGCTCTCTCTCCCGCGAGCATCGCATTCTTATGCTGATATGCAAATATCTTTCCTCCTCGTACCCTCTGTCTGAAATATGTGTCCTCTTAATGTGCGCACTCCACTTTCCTAAACCGCGAGAGGCTCTTGTTTACGTCCGTAAGCGTCTATTCTTTTTTTCGAGAAAATAGTACCATAAGGGAAATTTGGTGGATTCATTTCGAAAAATTATGATTTTTTGTTAGAATACAGATTCGGATTGACAACAATATTTCGCCACGATGATGCCAATGTATGAATTTCGACTTAATATTCCGAGGCATGAAGATATTTTTATCTCTTAGTAATACGTAATACGGAAAGTTGATTGAATATATCTTGGGGAGAAGAAAGTGGATAATCTACTTACGCTTGCCATCTTTCTGCATGTCGACGAGGTCGCAGGGTTCGAGTTCCTTCGCTTTTTACAGCTCTGAAATCAGAAAACGAAATTCGAGAAATAAATCCAACGAAACGAAACGTCTACTTTTCTTACATGTACATAGTATTTATAATAGTAACCCGACCTGTGCACCAAAGTAAGAACACAAACCCGCAAAAACGCAACAGCCAAGAAAAATCCTTTATATACAAGCGTGTCGATCCCCTTTAACGTCAACTCGCACACAATGTGACGCTTATAGGTATATATAGTACAGGCAGCAAAAAAGGACGCGCGTCGTGATACCATCTCGCGACACCGAACAACCTTTTCCCTCGAAAAACAGCGGCAAATCGGTTGAAAAAAAATCGTCTCTGCTGCTATTTGTTTAGAGCCGCAGAGGCAGCAGGCATTGTCCGGTGTATACAAATAAAGTACTACGTCGCGCTACTGCGTCGCGATCGCGATCGGCGCACTAAATCCTTCAGAGACGTTGGCAGGAACACGTAGTCGGTATACCAGGACATGGAGAGAGAGAGAGAGAGAGAGAGAGAGAGAGAGAGAGAGAGGTCCCTCCTGTATACATATGTGTACCGCCACATGCGTAGGTATGTATACTTGACGGCTGCAGACGTCGCGCGCGAGCGATAATCATCGAGCGCTAATGTTTGCTGCAGCCGACGCTTTGCGCGAGAGAGTCTGATTGGGGATCTTGCGGATTTCTCGAGTTTTTGTTGGAGTCGGAGAGAGTCAATACTGATTTTAGCCTACTGTATTAGTTGCAGAATATAGTTGTTTATTATATACTTTTATCATATATCTTTTTCTGAAATTTAAAAATTGCCTCGATAATAAGGGACAATTTCAAATAAAACGACGTCTGAACTGACGGTGGGAAAATGAAGACATCACTAAACCGCTCTGGATTTAGACACACTGATAATCGGGTTCAGTTCGACAGCTCGAAATAGTGCGTCTCTGTCATAATCGTCGCAATTAGCGATAAACGTCATTCCCAACCTACATTTACCGTAAATCGAAACGCCACAAAACCACACCTGGCCATAGACGCTCTCGTCATCGTTAGCGATATATATATAGAGAGAGAGAGAGCTAAACGCAATTAAGATGTAATTACTAGTAGGAGTGCGCCAGATAGCAAAAATGAGAATAAACGCCGAATGTCAACCGCCTGCTGCAGGAATTCCAGCCAACAGTCTCACACGCCTCGTGTGCTAAACTCGCTTTGCTTATATATACACTGGACCTGATGGTAATAGAAGCCGAGGATATAAATAAACTTAATTAAGCGCGAATTCGGAGAGTCTAATGACGACGACGCTTCGTTTCCCACCGAGATAAAGGCGATGCGGATTATTCAGGCGAGAATCGAACTTTTTTTTCTTGTTTTATTGTGCGGTCATCGAGTCAACAATTTTTTCTCCTACACTTTATTTCGTCACTCTCTCTCTCTCTCTAGAGCCGAAGATTTTCTGTGAAATTCTATGCACCGGCTGCAGCGATGCTAATGAGGCGTGGACCGTCACGCACCGGATTCCGGAGCCAAGACGTGCCCTTCGATGCTTTCTCTCGACAGGACACGGAAAAAACGCGCACGGAGATACGAGTGAACGCTCGACTGCCTCGCGCCCACTATATAATACTCTCTGCGCGGCTGACACTTTGCTTGTATAAGGGCCGTTATATGCGCTCTTTCGTGATGTTCTTTGAAGTTTAATTATTTAGTTCAACTTTTGCGCTTATTAGGCTGTACGCAAAGTGTATACGTAGTATAAAGTTAAGAGCGATAAAGATGGAAAAATAAACGAGAGAAAAATAAGGGGTTTGGAAGTCGTCCAGGCAGTAAAGCTCTTTCTCACGGACGCGCTCGCGCAAGACGCAACAAATTACCGAATTCATGCACTCGTTTTCGACGAACGTTTTGTTTTCGTTCTCTTTTTGGTTCTCCTCTTCCCGTACACAATAGTAGTTTAAAGCCTGCGGCACTTTGCTTTTTCACAGGCCTTTTTTTACACCGTTTGCTCGATTTTGATTTCGGTATAATTCTAGAATATATTCGACTTGACCTCATATATGTCTTACATCTGCTTCATTTCGTTATTTTCATCTAAATGTCGAGTGCAATTCAATTGTACAAATCGACGCACGTATATAAACACATCTCACAGGATTATTGCGGAGAATCCAAGAGCGTCGAATTCAATTTCTTAATGATGTCGCACTGCGTGCATCGGATTCCTGGATATTTCCCTCGATATTCGAGGATTGCTAAAGCGTCGCTGTAATAAATTTGATTGCGACGACAGCCGCGGCAAACGTCGTTACCTTAATGCACATTGCCAAGACGCGTGAGTGAATTTTAAAAGCAGAGGATTAAAACGTTGAAGTGTCTCACTTATTAATTAAATAACCCAGAGGTAACGCACAATTTAAGAGCAAAGAGGCGTAAACCCACTTCCAAACAAAAGTCTGCGACTCCTTGACCCGACGACGCTCGCAATTTACATCTAAATAAGTTGTTATACCTTAAACGCTCGCGTCGGCCAGCTTATTACGCGCTCTCTGCAGAGAGAAAGACGAAAGCTGCTGCAAAAAACGCCCGAGATTTTAATTGGGTCTCATCAACAAGCGCGCGTGTGTGTGTGTGCGGCGCCCGAAATTAAAATTAAAATTCAAGCTCGCAAGCTTTAGAAAACAAGAGCGCGAGCCTCCTCGTGAAAACTTGAGGGGTATACATACATGCGACGTTGGAATAAAGGAGACGCTTAGACCGGGATGAAAAAAGAAATTCTTTTTCTATATAGTTTACGAAGAAAAGATAAGCGGCGAAAGGACTATTAACGATTCAAGGACGCGATGCTTCGGTGAAGAGAAAAGAAAAAGGAGAGAGTCCAGTGCAATCAGTCGCACGCGACACTGCAGCCGGAAAGACGGAAATTTTTCAGCCGCGTCGTCGATGATTTTTCAGGGGAATGTATATACGTCGCTTTACGAGCCATTACGTTAATGAGAAGGCGAGAGAGGGCTTTTATTGTTTTTACCGCGCGCACTGGACCGCTGGGGCAGGTATTACGCTTGGCTGTTAAATTTTATGGGACCGAGCGGTGAGATGAGAGATGAAGAGAGAGGGAGAGAGAGACTCGTGCAGTGTCATGGGAAACTGGGCTGCGAAACTGCTCGAGTTCTTGGGACAGTCGGGACGGGATTTGCATTGATTTCGAGAAACTGGTTGAAATACCTTTGAGCACAAATGGAAAAAATAAAGGTGGGAGTATCAGTATAGAGGGATAAATGATAAATCAAAATGTTATCTGGGAATAAAAAATTTATTTCTCACTGACATGACACCAAATTTATTTTCACTCTCAATCGGATTATAAATGCACCAGAGTACTTGGCGAGCATCGACGAAAAACAGGGAAAATTTCATATTGATTAATGAAATTCATCCGTATTCATTGTAGTTCACGCGAGTTTCGCTGCTGCAGCGGCATGTGCTTGTTTTTCCGAGATAACGAGATTTCGCGATGATGGATGACCACTGCGAACTGCACTTTTTCAGTATACATATAAATAACGCCGACATTTGGCCTTTCGTTACAGTTGATAAAGCTATAATTTGCGTAGGTACTGCGTTCGCTCGAGTCGGACGACTGATTAGTTCCACGGTACACCGGGGGTACAATTGTTAAACAAGCAAAATACGCGGAGAGCATGTACACGTCGTCACGTCACTTTCAGTATTGATTATCGACAACACAGCCGTCTCAGCAGTAGTTCGACGATAAAAACTATGACCGACGAGGCGTATCCGTAGAGCATAATCAATATCAGCTGTCTTCTGAGACTCTTACTGTTGAAGGTATCTCGGTTCCTTTTCTTATCCTCGAGACAGGCGTTCTTGTACTTTTGGTCTCGTTCCCAGAACTCGAAAATCCCGAAGTCCATGAAGCTCTGCAAAAGCCTGTCGAACTTCTCGACGTATGGCGAGCCCTTTTCGAAGTAGAGGGCCATCCGAATGCTCAGAAATTCAAAGTCGCTGAATCTCATCAGAGGACAGCCATTGACCTTCTCATTGTTCTTCATGTGCCAGTTGGCTCGGGATTTGCTAGTGAAGCAAACGGTCTTGTCGTTGTGTGCAACGGAGTCGAAGCAACTCTGGATTCGCTTGACCATCTTCAGACGGGATGCGAGAGTCTTGTAGGACGAGTGATACTCACGAGGATCTGACTGCCAGCCCTTGAAGTAGATTATGTGATAGCCCTCGTTGATCTGTGGAGTGTAGCCAGATTTGATCACGTCCTGGGCTGTGGATAGTGGTAAGTCAAAAGACTTGACATGGTTCTCGGTGATCTTGGCGAAGATATTGGAGAAGTGAGTCAGCGACAGCACTACAACGCAGAAGAAGACGATCCGTTCGCTGGACTTCCAGGGAGGCTTATGCCACTGGCCTAGGGACAAAGTTATCACTACGAAGTAGCGAAAACTGTCGGACGGCAATTTCAGAAACGACATTTTTCTGAGGATGTAGCCCAGCCCGATGAAGATAAACATGCTGCAGATGGTAATGAGAAAGTGAGAAAGTGCGCCGAGAGCGTTCTTCACCTGAATGATGGCCGAGATAGAGACAGATACACCGAAGTTGTCGTAGATATAAGGCTTGCTCTTCTCGATGTCCTCTTCATTGAGGGTGCTACGTGTCGGGTACAAAGGAATTGGTAACATGTCGAACTCGTTTTTGGTCAGGGCAATGATTGACTTGGTTATCATTCCTCCAAGTCGTACCGAGCTTTTGTGCACCAGGTACTCGATTTTGAGCGAACCTATAGGCATCTTTTCAGTGATGATGACGTTTATGGTGTAGTTCAGGGCCTTGGCGAAATTGCGAAGCAGCTCTATCCCATATCCACTGAAAGTGAAGTTCTTCTTCTCTATCGCAACGTCCATGAACGGCGGCATATAGATGAAGGGGACTCTTATTGTAAATCCCTTCATATCTGTAAGCTTGTTGGGAAAGAGATGTGTTTCCGTGAGAAAGTCTTCTTGGTCATAGTTCGACGCGAAAGGGTTGTACCTGTAGACGTCCGCATTGCGTACCGAGTCCAGCCTCATGATGGAGAAGTCCAGAAAGCGCTTGTGCCAGGCGTAGTGCAAAACTGGCTGTAACCACTTCTCGGAGATCGATTCGGACCTGAGGTAGACCAGTAAACATCTAGGTCTCATGGTCCTGGGTGAAAAACTGATGAGGAAGTCTATGAGGTACTGAATTTGGCGCAGGTGAATATTCTCGGTGTAGAAGATTCTCGACTGCAGCACGAGATAGATGGTGGACCTTCTTGGATAACCGAAAGCCTGCATCGACAGCATTGCGCTACCGGTCGTATTCACCTTCGCAAGATCAACTAGAGCTACCGGCAACATCATCGATATCTGACGCACCACGAGATCCTCTTCGATGGAATGGGTCACCGAACTGTTACGAACTACCGTAAGCTGATAGGGTTGTAACTGCTGAATGTGACTCACCAGAGTCTCTATCCAATCCTCTCTGGCAGTTACAAATACTTGTTCGTTGACGATTAATACGAGAAAACAGAGAGTAGCGAACATTTTGACGAACTGAAGTAAACTGAAGCTCATCTATACTGGCGATTTTAATATATCTGTACGTAGGAAGGGAACGTTTAAAATAGGATAGCCGATAATTATACTGTGAATGTGCGGAAGATTGATGATTCTTCGTTGGTTGTGGCGTGCACGGGTCGCTCGATATTTACAATTGTTGTGATGTGAAATAAGACAAATGTTCTCTTACGGAATTGCGCAGAATGGTTAACACAAAATTTGGTTATGCATATATCAGACAACAAATCGCTAATTCTTTTGTCGACGTTGTTCGATTAACGTGCGAAAGTAGAAGAGCTTATTTATTATTTATAATTTACATATTTGTTTGAAGTGATTACCTATTTTATTTCAGCCGGTTCTTTTTAGCATAGGTAAACAAAAGAGACAATCAATCAGGGTCACGTGTTAATCATTCAGTACAAATTCACCCACACTCTACTGTCAACGTAGTTGATGGATTTGATTGAAACAAGCTTTTGTGGGCGCAAATGCTATTAAATTTTTTTATTGAGTTACTTGTCTATTTTCTTAATTTATTTCTGTTTAAATGATTTAAATTAAATTATGCTTATTATTATTATTATTTTTTAATGATAAATTCGCAGAGTCATTACTTCTATAAGATATAGTATAGCAAAAGGGTAGAAAAAAGTTTAGAGAACCGCAGCGGTTCGTTGTAACTGGCTCATATCCATTAATTTCTGATTGGAGTATTTAGGAACAAGCACAGAGTAATTAGTGAGTACTATCTGATCTACCTATAGTATAATGAACCGGCGATAAAAATCATTCGAGTTCGAATACAGATTTATTTAAGAACTATACAAAAATAAACGTTCAGTGAACCTTTAGGAATCTATATAATATACATTATTAAAAAGCTATTCTTGCAGCGATCAACGTTCATTGACATGACGCTCACAGATGAATGGGCCCAAAAAGAAATTGTTGACCACAAATCTTGAAAGCTTCAAACCGTCCAAGTATTTGTACAGTAATTCAAAAAGAAAAAAGATGGCCGAAATTGCATAGCCATACATCATGATCATAAGTAATTTGTTTAGAAGATCACGATGATTGATGACCTTTAATTCTTCCTTAACATCATCATAGCAGACACTTTTTTTCCTAAGTTTATCCTGCCAGGTATTCTTGATCCCACTGTCGATTGTTCTCTGGATCAACTGGTCGAACCTCTCGACAAACGGCGAGCCCTTTTCGAAAAACAAAGCTCGGCCTAGGCTAAAGAACTCGAACTCACTGAACCTCAAATTCGGACAGCCGTCGCTTCTGTCGGTAATATCCAAGAACCATATCGCGGCTCTGTCCAGCATGAAACAGGCATTATTCGTCTGGTTATTTAAAATCTGCTTCACGCACTTTTTCGCACTCTTAACGATCACAAGTTTGGACTTGAGCGTGTCGAAAGATTTGTCGATGTTTTGAAAGTACACATTGTACAGTCTATCGGTGATCTGGGGAACCAAGCCAGAATCAACGACGTCACTGGACGTTGATAAGGGGATCTCGAGGTTCCTCACGTGGATTTCAGTGATCTTGGCGACGATGTTGGAGAAGTGACTGAGCGACAGGAAAACCATCACAAAGAAAAAGATCCTGGAAGCAGCATCGCGAGGTTGTTTGGTACTCTGGCTCAACGACACGCGAACGATCTCACTTATGCCTAGGTCCATGAAGCCCAGGCAACGAGTCAAGCTGACGAATACAATCAGTGGACAAAGTTCCAGTAGCAAGTAGATGAGTGTTGTGAAGGAGGCAGTTGACTCATGGATCACTGAGATGCTCACCAATACACCTAGTTTTTCTGAGACGTACGTCTTTCCTCGCTCTACCTCGTTCGATGCTAGTTCAAACTCTATAGCGTACAGCGGTACTGGAAGGAGATGAAAATCGCTGTTGCTCAGACTGTCCAGCTGTCGTTTTATGATGGCCTTTCCTAGTGGAAAAAACGTTTACGAAATGTAATAATAGTCCATTACGCAGCACAGTTTGAAAACAAAATACCAATGATATCAACTAACGTTTTCTGTTACTCTCAAGGTCCAGGCGCGTAATAATCGAGCGCTGATTGTCAACCACGTTGACTGTGAAATTGAGTACACGTCCAAAGAAGCGCAGGCCAGAGATACCACTTCCATCGTAGACGAGGCTCTGGTTCACTCTCTTTGCCATCATGTAGGGTGGCATGTCGAGAAATGGTACCTTTATTACGTATCCCTGCATGTTGGCCAGTTTATCGGGGAAAACCCTTGTGGCGTGAGTAAAGTCCTCGTTGTTCTGGCTCTGAGTAAACGGATTGTAGTTGTATACGTCCGCCTTGCGATCCGGTCTCACCAGGATAATGGAGAAATCGAGGAACTTCTTAAACCAGGCGTAGCGAAGCATCGGGTTCAACCAACTTCGTGGAATCGAATCCGCCTCGAGGTAGACGAGCAAAGTTTTGGGCCTCATGGTCCTGGGCGATAGGTTCACCAGGATATCCAGTAGGACTTGCAGCTCGCGTAGGTGGATGTTTTCTGTGTAGTAAAGTCGTGTCAGCAGTACCAGATAGAAGTTGGTGTCCCTCGGGTAACCGAATGCCGGCATCCTAGACAAACTGGTGCTGCTATTAAGCGGCGCAGCTTTCGATAAGTCGACGAGAACGGTGGGCCATAGGGGGATGATTCGCTGCAGGATTTGATTTTCCATGATACTTCGTCTCGCAGAGCTGTTGCAGAAGATCGTGATCTGGTAGGGATCCAGTTGCTGAATTTGCTGAGCCAGATTGGCAATGAGAGCGTCCTCTTCATTGGCCTTGACGTGTATGATTCGCTCGATGTTTATTAGAATTATTATTATGTAAAAGACAACGAACATTCTGTTATAGGGACTCACAACAAAATTAATTCGACTGATGCAGTTTGCTTGTGTTCAGTTAGACGTAATAGAAAATTTCTTGTCGACTTTATCTGATTGTGGATCGATTATTAATTTATACTGCGATAATCACGAGCTTTCTTCGATTCACTTGTGACAATAAAATAACTGATCTATTATTTTTTATTTGAATAGCGGTGAGGACTGATTGTTCCTATTCAGTCCGTTGATTCCTGCTGGTATAGAGGCAAACGAAAGAAACAATCAATCACGTGCGCGCCCTTATTATATTTACGACTTATCAATCAAATCGCTTCCTACGCTCCAACGTCAATGTTTATATACGTAAATTTGATTGATTCTATCTTTAGCAAGCACAAATACTATTAACTTTTTTTTTTAATTTATGTTATTTATTAATAATTGGAAATTATTACATTTTAATGCAGGATGTTTTGAATTCTAAAAAATAATAAATATTATTTTTTCAAAAATTAATTGAAAGCAATTTAATTTATTGCCTTCTGCATTTTCGCTTTCTACCTGGCGTGCTTAGAGAGCCTCTGCTTCAACGCTATATCTATAGCTATATACACTCGAACACCTGCGATCGACTGACGCGACGCTGCGCATGCGTACAGCTGCGCATCACAGCAGTATATCTGTAGAGCGTAGCATCAGTCTGGTGGAGGCATCATCTAAGATGGCGAACAGCTGTGAAACGCGTGCACGTGGTTTATGTTTGTGACAGTATTATTTTGATATAGTTCAAGTGTTCTAGTATATTTTTTACGTCAGCCGCCGGCTCTTCATTGTTTCTGCGATAGAGTGCAATAATCCAGTGTTAGAATGCAAAGATAACAGCGATTTTTGTGCAAAAAATGCTAATAGTTGAGGGAGTAAAATAAAAATGTGAGTATGCTTGGAACTTAGTCATTTCTTATGAATCTTCAAAGAAGAATATCGAAAAGTTTCAATGAAAGTTTCGATGCACACAAGTTTTGAAAAGTTGTATGCATCGATACACAGACGTGATTGAAAAGATTATGTAATTGTTTAATTTATTTTATTAACGGGATTATTAACGGATAAGCCTCTGAGTACATTTATTACATTATTGCAAAGATAGCGAAGTAGTAACATAGCTAATAAAATTTCAGTATTTTAGGTTATAACAGAATATTAAACTTGGTTATACTTGTGATATCAGATATTATGTAAAACTGTTGTTGTTGCATTCATAAATAAAAAAAGCAAATAATAAGTTTTTAGTAATAATAGCAAAAATTTTTCGTAAAATCAAAAATAAAAATAAATTCGAAAATATTTTTTGAGACTAAATAAAAAAGTACTCTACAGGTTGAGCACTAAATCGATTCCAAACAAAAAAAAGAAGTCGAGCCTCCGCAAAGTCCGTTCAATTAAAAACAACCAAACAAAACTATACGCGCAACCAGACGCTCGAACAAAGGCTACACAGCCCCATAACCCTCGCGACGCTCTAAAACGCGATGCAAATGCAGCTCCGGCCTTGGAAAAGCCGTCGAGGTACTTCGCTCCGCTTCGCGACCTTATCTCGAGGGCAAGAAGCGCTGCACTACTGGCCCCGAGCGCCTCTATACTGTATACTGCCCGCGGCTATATAGCCAAGAAACAGTCTCTCGGATGCGTTTTTGCGCTTAACGCGCCGAGAGGGAGAGATAACTACGCGCGCTTGATCTTCTTCCTTCGCGGGCTCTGGGTTTATATAAGCGGAAACTGTGGCGACTCCGAGGCGACGCTCTTGTCATGTGTGTGTATATAGTAAAAAGTTTGTATTGTTTGAGAGATTCCAGCTAACCGTCGAGTATAAAAGAGTATATACTTGAATGGATTATTCTTATTATAGTAAAAAATAGTTCGGAGAATCATTAGCGAGAAGGTTCTTTGCACCTTGTGTGATTCAAATTCACAGCTTCGTACTCTGCGTACCTATATGTAATATGGTATGTGTCATACATATGAAACGAGTCTTTAAATATACTGTGCACTAGAAATTTTTGCGCGCGACGAAGCAAAGGAAAGCGCGCGGGAGGACTCGTTATGGCCGACGTCATTAAAGCGCGCATACGCGGATATATTTGCATAAAAGAAAGTTCGAGCTTTTCCGGAAACATGTAAAACATATTTATGAGACGTTACGCATGCGGTTTGTATATTTTTGTCCTTCGCTTTGTTGTGCCGACTACACGAAGCTCTGTGTACGTTTTTGCGTGCGCGAAAATTTTTCCTCGTTTCGAAATTCGTAACCGGTTGATGTAAGTAAACTGTATATATATTCGCCTTTCACGCACTGCGTGAGTTATAAAAAAATTTTGTCGAATGTGCAACTCACTCCCTAATCTCACACACGTCAAAGCCATCGACATTCCAGTCTATACTCGCGTATATAGTCCTCCATAATTCAAGGCATCTTCAGCCAAAGTTCAGAACTTCGCAGACGACGGCGATTTGCATTGAATGCCATAACTTATCGCATCGCGCGAGTATAGTCCCTGAAAACTGCGAGCGCTCGCGCGCATAACGGGTCGCTCGATGCATCTTGATTAATAACGAGGAAGTATACCGCGCCACCAGCTCGATCCTGTCCCTCTCGTGCTCGCGTCTCTTTGCTGTGATTTATCTGATATGTGCTGAGATTAGCTAAGTATCTGCATTTTTTCATTTAAATCTATTGTCGAAAACCGCTTCAACTATAATAAAAAAAAAAAATGTGTAATACTATCGAATTTCGCGGCCGCTTTTTCCACATCGACGCGCAAAAATGGAGCAGCTCGACGACGCGCGCATTGTTGCGTGCCGGCATTTTCATTCCATCCGGCGAGAGATGAAAAATATTATACGACGACGAGCAAGGGGGAGAGAGAAAAGAGTTCGAGGTCGGTGCGCTCGCGCTGCTGCTGCTGTGTGGATTTTTAGTTCTCTCTCTCTCTCTCTCTTGGGGCTGAATTTATTTCATGCGAATGTGATTTTTTATTCGGGAGAGGTCGTTTTTTGAAATGGAATTTTTTTTCGAATGCGCGACTGGAAGAGTGTGAATTGTGTAGAACAGGAGTGAAGGTAGTCGATAGTTTGCGCGTTGATGTGGTAACCAGCTCGTACACACTGGTTAACTAGTAACCTCGAAAAATTGAACTATCGCGCGAGGAACGATGAGACTGTGACATAACTCGTAAGTGTATCGGAAATCGGATTATACACGAGTACTTATTTGGAAATAAGAAATTAAAGGCTCGAAGAGTAAATGAAATAAGAAGTAGTGCAGCGACTTTTCATTAAATTAATGAACCTCCGGCGTTCCAAATCGATAACAATCAATAACACCTACAGTAAAATATTAAATTGAAAAAAATAAAACAGCTTCAGAGCCATTACCAGGAAACAGAGGCAAATCCGCACAGCCACGGCGTGTACTGCAATTAACGAAAACAGTCGCCGTTTCCGGGCTCGTCCAAGTGGAAAACGTGCTTCTGTATATAGCCCGGGTTTTTTCTTCTCTCGCGACGTTTTCACTCGAGCGAATCGGTAAAGAATAGACCCCGAGTCACGGAGGGTGTATTTAAACAGACGAAAGATCTTTTACTCTTTACTGCCGGTAAATTGACCAAGGGTTTTTCGAAATATTCGAGTTTCCCGAGAAATTTCATCTGTGTAGTCCGTTATGGAAGAAACGTTCCTTTTTTCTTTGAAAATGGAAAATTTAACTGTCTCGGGCGAAACGATCGTTTCTGAACGTACCTATATGTAATGACTAATTAAACCGCGCTGACGAAGAGAGGGTGGAGCGAGAAGCCGAGCAATTAGCGGTCGTTAATAAGCGAACGGGAGCTATTTTCATTATGTCCTTTTTGAATAGCGCAGAAAATTGTATCGATTCCTTCGCTGATTATATACAGTACACTCCAGTCGATTCGAGTACATTTGTTCTCTTCTCGCGATGAATATTCACATGAAACTAGGTAATCTGAAACAACGAAGTAGCATCGAGTACATCATCGCACAAAGTTTATAGAAACTCAAAGTAGCTCAAACAGTTCTCAGTTTTTCCATCTGTTAAGACAATATTTAACCGTCTCTCCTCGTGCACAAACAACGAGATCCAAACGTTATACATTCGCCGGGCAGGAGAAAAAGAAAGAAACTGCAGCACTTCGTTTGTGCATTATGTATTTTTATCCGCTTCGTCTACTACTCTTTCTTTCTTTCTTTCTCTCTTTCCCCGTGTAATTACAGAGAGGGCGGTTGGAAAGGCTCGATTCATCGAGGAAATAATATCGTCGTATAATTGCTGTGTAAGCGATGGTTAACGATCTCAGCGAAAAACCGATATGCACTGTGTGATTATGTCTTTGAATTGCGAGTGTCCTTTATTCCACGGAACTCCTCCTACACCGGCGCCGGATTACCTGCGGCGGATAGGATCCTTCAACTGCCCGGAGTTATAAACCCATGAAATTCTCTCGCGATGACAAGTGCATTACGAATTTGCGCTGAACTAATAGGATTAGGTTCCGCCTACTGATACTCTCGTAATTTGATGCTCTTTTTAATTATAAAGTTTCGAATTTAGCGAACTTCCGCCTCTCTCTCTCTCCCGGCGTATCTATAGAGTTCAGTGTTGTTCGAAGCCATATACTAACTTCTGACTGAAATAAACAGGCAACCTTCGTCAACAATGGAGTCCAAGGAGCGCGAGGAGATCAGCGCGGAATTCGCCCTCCACGATGCGATGGACAGGATCCTGCAATATTTCAGTACGAGGGAACTGTGTCGAGCGGCGCAAGTCTGCAAGTAAGTCGGTCTTATAATGCTGCACTGACGGTATTGAAAGTCACATTTATATTGTTCTTACCGGAAATTTTGCAGATCGTGGAACGAGGCTGTGGAATACGAGTTGACGAAAAGGGGTCCGGAGAGGATCCTGATGCCCGACACCTTCGATTCAAGACTGACCAACACCCATAGACCAAAGTTTCATCTGTCCGATCAGATGAGGTCGAAGCCCGAGTTGGCATTATTTTTATGCGGACCTGAACCACATTCGCGGTCTATCTTGAGGCTCGAGGACGACAGTAAGTAACAACCGTGGTTGCACCTTCTTAAAAGCGTGAAAAGAAAATAAAAGTTTGACTCTTCTCTTGTGCAGTTCTCATCGCGTACAAGGGTCAGATACCGCGTCATTTGTTGATCTTGGGTGTGGAAGCGTCGATGATGGACGAACAAGAGATCCGAAGCAGCCCATCGAACTTAAATCGTAACGTGCTCGCCAACGGAATTATGGGCTTCTTCCTGCCAAAATTTCGTCAAACTCAGATCAAGATTGGTTACTGTGAGTCTCACGAGTACAGGGTCGAAGAGAAAGCCAACAAGATCGTCCATCAGATCTTACCGGACGACTATGACTCCACGTCCACGATACTGTTGTTCGCCAGAGCGTACTACACCATCCCTAAACACTTGCTGGTGCTGATAAAACACAAGTGGGTCATATATGCAATCAGAACTCTACAGCGGACTGTGATCGGAGTTATTAGTCATCTGAATTTTACATTCTTCCAGATTCAAACCAAACTCGTACACGATCTGGGGTAGCACGACACCGGACTTCCTGAAGATGATCGACTGCCGAGAGAACGACTATCCGCAATACGCTGGTATGGAGGGCTGCATTGCTATCAGTATCTCGGGTCCGAGTCTCGAAAGACACTCGACTGTCATCGGCTGTTACAATACGTTGGCGGAGATCGAAAAACAGCTGGCCGACTTCGAAAGAGGACTGAAGCTCAAACGACACACTCTGGGTCTGGTTTGCGGACCCCGGAGGCAACACAACTACGACGATTACGGCGATGATATCAAAATGAATTTGAAACATCAAAATTTGATGCGGGTTGTCAAGAAGGTCTTTCCGAAGATCCCTTTTACGGGGTTCTTCAACGACGCGAGTTTTCACTACTTTGGCATGGATACTAGAAAGGACGGTGAGTTGAGAGATTTTTTTAGGTTATGTTCGTTAAAATGCACGCCCTTGCAGCAACCAAATTTTATTGGAAAGTATAGAATTCAGCAAGAATTTAATATCGCGTTTCGTCAGATTTTATATAAATAGGTATTATGATCAATATTGCACTATACACGTAGAATCCAGTAACTAAAATGATGATAATCATCGCGTATAAATTAAACTAGACTGCGGTATTTCGCCAAGTCATGCGCGAAAATAATTACAAATTTACTTTCGATCTTGAGCAACAATGCGTAACAAGTGCGCGCGCTTTGGCAACGATAATCCATTATTTGATAACGCGTGCCTCGAATGCTTCCTTCAGGCCATTCGTTATAATCATCAGAAATATAAGCGCCACTCATGACATTTATTAAAATCCAACGATTTTTGCATTATAAACATTTTTCTTCGTTTTCGTTCTTTCAGATGCCAACCAGGAGCTCATGCATAAATTGTGCCTGTCGGTATTGATTATAACTCACAACTAACTGCTATTAGTAAGACTGATTTACATTAATTTTTAACGACGGCCTGTAATACCGTCCTGATGTCCGCCACACGAATTGTACATACTATAATTACTATCTAATTTTTGGGAGGAACTTTTTGCACTCTCCTTTTATTTTTACCCTTTTATCGAGTTTATACATTAGTATATAATATAGAGAAGCTGGCCTAGTTGCAATATTTTAGTTTGTATAATTTGACGAAACATCACAGTAATAAAATCCTTTAAAAAAAAAAAAATCCACCTCTAAAACCGCATTCTTTCATTCCTCTTCGACAACACTCTTCGACATTCCAGAGGCACTTATCCCCGCGAGGCATCCCGGAGCCATCAGTCGGCTCGTCACTTTGCAGCGTCCTCGCGAACTTGGAACATAAACAGCTCTCGCGGCGTCGATCGAAGGATCAAAGCTCGTCTCCTCTGCCTCTTGTCGCGCTGTATTACTCTTTGCCGCGGTATACCTACAGGGAAATCAAAGCGAGCCGATGTTGCTGCTGTGTTGGACTACTGATAGTTCGCGTTAAAGAGGCTCCGATCGGGAGAGTAGCGAAGCGAAGGAAGCTCATTACTGGCAGTTTGGGAAGCGGAGAAGTTACGAAACGATGATTATAGCTATAGGTGACGCTGAACATATGTCAGTTTGGCGGTAGTCAGTTTCACTGGTTTTTAGCAAAGGATTTGATCTGGTTCCTTTGCTCGATGTATATATGTTATATATGCGTAGCTTTTACTTCTGTTGGGTAACTCGATTTTTCTTAATTTTGTGGGTTATTTTTTAAATATATATGTAATATCCTTATCTCTGCTATACTTGTTAATGCACGAGTATCAAGGAGAAATTGATACCGCAGTATTAGAAAGTGTCTAGTTTGTGCTTCATGCGGGTTTACGCGCACGAAGTAATATAGCTGTAGAAAAGAAATGACAAAGCGCGTGTGCTTAGTGACCTGTGGAGATTAGGCGTTTTCCAGAGAAAAATACTTTACATTTATATTAAAATTGTGCATACAAAACAGTAAAACCCGCACGTCAGTGAATGAAAAAAGGCAAAATCCGACAGGACGTCAAGCACTAGCATCTGACATCAAATCGAAATTTTTTCCAATGTGCACTTCCAGTTCCACTTCTCGGAGAGCAGCCTCCCCTCGAAACACGCCTGCATTGACAACTCATTCTGTAAGCTCTCTCACTCCTGACTGCAAAACTAGTTCTCTCTCTCGAGTCTCCTTTTTGCGCGTAGGTTGTGCATAGCGTCAGAGCCCACGCAAAGACGGACGTTTCCTGGTGGCGGTCGTCTGCTGACGCTAAATCTCTTTAATTATGATAAATAAACGAGAGCCTCTCGCGTCGATATATAACACGACGAAGCTTCCGAGGACTGTATAGATCTGGTTTGCTCTGGATTATTCTTTCAGCTACTCGTTTGATGACTCGACTCGGTTGCCAGGTGGATTCCGAGTTGGTAAACACGACGTCGTCTAATCGATTTTTTCGTTTTCCAAATTGCTAACTGTACTCGTTAATAAAGCTCCGATATGGAAAGTAAAATTTTGCGATATACATATCGAGTCACCTTTCTTTTTCTGGACTCCGCTAATCCTGCACGCAAACTGACGCGTCACGCAGTTCTCGTCATCGTGTAATACGAGTTCGACGAACTCTTTCCCGGGCACCTTGCGCAAAGCCACTACCGGTCTCTGGAGCGGACAATCCACACGTCTCTCGACGGTTTCGTAGAAGAGCTGTGCTTAGAAAGTGTAAAACAGTTTGAGATCCTAAAAAGAATTCCAGGCTCTTTTCGATCCTTCACTCCTGGATATACTTACACACATAAGAGTCGAGCTAAAAGCTTAGGAAGGAAGCAGCAGCAGCAGCAGCAGCGTCGGCGGCGGAAGAAATAAAGGAAATGGATCGACGGAAAACGAGGAATGACTCTCCCTTTCTCTCATCCCCTCGTCAGAGCGTTTAAAGGATCGATGGAGTGCTCGCGCAAACTTTTCAGTCGTCGTTACCGTCTATCCAGCCGCGAATTGATGATCGTCTCCTCAGAAGGAATGGCTTGACGTGTAGCTATGCGGGTAACGTGATTTTTCTCGCGGGATATCGCTTTGATTGTTTACTACATACTGCCTCGATTGATTAGGCTTATTTCGTATACTCACGTGTGGCTGCCGGGATACGTATGGGATTTTGACTGGACTCACCTGAAAAGAAAAGAAAAATATTAGGATAATGCGGTTGAATTGAGTGATAAATGAGAATCTTAATTATTACTTTCGCGCAACGTCACTCGAGATGGCGATCAATTAAATTTCTGAAAGCCATCGCCATTATCGAGCTTCTCTTTCCTGCTCCTTTTATCTCGTTTATATTATAAAAGTTTCACTAAGACTCCTTGATGCTGCATAAAAATCTCTGTTATAAAACACCGGTGCAGCAACAGCCGATATCGAAGCTCAAAGAGGAATACAACTGCTTTTTTTTTACTAAAAAATTCAACTTGTCCTACTTTTACAAGTCGAATCCCGATCAAAGATCGCCTCGTCTCATTCAAGTACACTCTAATTGCAAAATATAAAAAAAAACGCAGAGATCAATCAATTTCGCGCAAACCTCTCGTCGAGAGCGCGTATAAAAGGGCTTCTCCGACCGTTATACTTAGCCGTGGATAATTGGGCTCGCGGCTATACACGTATATACTCTCCATCGCCGGGGAGCAATTAATTAAGGATCTCCGCTACTGCCGTGACGATAACGGCGTGCGCCGAATTAAAGCTGAGAGATGATCGCCGAGAGCTGTCTTTTTATTTCCTCCCTGCGGCCGTTAAATTCCGATGGAATGAGGAGCTAGGAGATGATTGTGGGTGCGACGTGAAAAATACGCGAGATATATATTTATACGTTAGATATCGTCAAAGCGATTCAATCGTCCAAATAGGCCATCGCGAGAGACATGAATTTTTTAATTCAACGCAGATGCTTGGGCTAATTTATATACATCGCAAGAGAGAGAGAGAGAGAGGGGAGAGCTCGTTCGAAATTTCATTATACCCGGTACACACACAAAGCCGGTAGCCCGAAAAATGAAAGCGCAAGTCAGCGGTTTTTCCGCGAGTCACCGCCAGTAGGACAGCGCTAAATGCCGTGGCTAATTTCGCATTGTCGCGTCGGCTCTCGATGAAATCGCGCACGCATACGAGCGGCTGGAAAAAAATTGCCTGCACAAGTTTTTCAGATTTTCCCGTACGACAGTCCGGGAGAGTTGGCCTCTCGCGTCGATCTGATGTATAATTACGATATATCTATACCTTCGCTGCTATAACCTAATTGCGGACTTTTGCGAGAGAATTCTCGAGGTGGGCGTGGCGGTAGCTGTGTTCGCGTTCATTGATTATCATACGCTCGATGATTAACGTATATATAGCTTTTTTGTTCTCGGCTGTTTGCAGTCCACGGTCGGTCTCTCGTTTCAGCGCTGATTGATATGTTGGAGAGCGCGAATTTTCGTCGTCGTGTATAGTGTAACGGTTCAAATTTTTTTTTTTTTTTTGGGGGAGGGCTTTAATCACTGGGAATTACACGCTCGGATTGCAGGCTTCGAACGGCGACGATCTTCGTAAAATTTTATCGCTGATTTGGCTGAACTGAAAAAAAGTAGTGCAACACCGCTACACATGTCACTATATACCGAGCAACCAGTTCTCTATAGGATGAGCCGGAGGTCGGCGCACTCGTATAGTCTCCGGCGTTTATGGCAGCCGGCGGCGTTCACCTCCTCGTGATTCACGAGAATACGCCAACAGGTGCGGGACACATCACGACGACGACGAGGCTTTTCGCGCGCGTCTAATTGGCGCCGTGGACTCGCGCCGATACTATAACGCGATATGTATATATCGTGTATACTGACGCTATGGGAAAGAAGACGTTTTCAAGTTAATTCGATGTACAGGTATAATATAGTTGAATAAGCAGCGCGAATATATCAAATTGTATTATTATCTATAAATCAACAACGAACGAATATCACAGCGAGAAATTTGAGTAATCACAGTGTTTAACATAATGTTTCCCAACAAAGGTGTATACCTACTTCGGCTTCGTCGATGAATCGAAGGCGGCTGTTTTATGTACGCTTGTGAAATCATAATCGACGAAAACATCACGTTTTCTGAGCGCCGCAGCGTACAACCGAGTCTTGTTACAGGTGATGAGTTAATGGGAGGATAAAAATAATACCGGAGAACAAGGCCCGCGCCGACTCGTGTTTCGCCGATGGCTTTTCAATAAGCCCCCCGAGATAATATAATGAATTTCGAAATGTCTCTATCATACGCGAAATTTCCGGCAAATCGAGCCAATAGAGAATAAATAAAGCGAAAGCCAATCCCACGAAATGGCATTCATAAAGAGGTGTCCTGAATTATTGAACACCTATTTGCTAATGCAGACCTCCTCCTCCTCCTCCGCACCGTAAACTACACATTTACATGGCCGTGCAGACGTTTGAACTCTTCGATGCTATAGCGATAAATCCCAGCCCTTTCACGGCGACCTGGCATCGACTCAAGAGGTCAATCGCATTCCTCGAGCTCACGCAGTCGTGGAAAGATGGGGGTTTTCGTGTCAAGCGCGCGATACTCGAAAGTTCAGGATGATTATGATGATGATGATGATGGGGATTGTAGAATTTTATGGGGCGAGGTTGTGATGAGGAAGCTTGTCCTTGCGGTTGTGGTTAATACAGCTGGAGTCTCTCCCGTACTGATGATGAAAGAACTTTGATTCAAAAGTAGAGTAAGTGCCTAGCTATGATATTATAACGACACCGCTGTGTATTTACGCGCACTTGAAACCTATATCTCCAGTTTCATCAGCAATGTTTGTCTCGAAAAATCAACACTGCACTTCTCCGTCAAAAACGTAGATAAACCTCTTGGACAAATTAATCGAGAGAGAGAGAGAGAGAGAGAAAGAGCTCACATATCTGGGCAAAGTCTCTCCACGTGAGCTGTGCAAGAAACAATGCAGTCGCTGCAGCGCTCTTTCGCAATCGAGTCGCTTTAGGAGCGGCTACGGATTACGTATGCGCATGCGAAGGCAAATAGCGCGAGCGCCGCACTCGAAAAGCGAGAGAGAGAGAGAGAGAGAGAGAAAGTCGTAAGTAACTCGTGAACTGCGGTCTCTCTGTGTGTAGATATACCACTTTGCTTTGTCTTGGTTTGACTCGATCCTTTGATCGTTGAGAAGGCTGAGTTTTCTGGAGCTTGATGGAAGTGTATGATGTGTCACTTGATGAGTAAGAGATATTAGTGGAAAAATTTCGACTTTCTACGGGATGATGGATGCGAATCATCAACTCTTAATGAACTGTCCGATTTTACCAGACCACAACTCGTCATTTAACGGAAAGCCAGCGGTGATTTCATCGCCAAATCGTAGCTTCTTCGACCGAACTAAATATATTGTCAGAAAACTTGTATTATTTAAAAGTTTTATTCGTTAAATTTTTGTATTCACGGAAAGTAAGTTTTCGAACAATTGTAATTTAGCCTTCATCGTGTAGCTGCAACGATTTCTTTCCACAAAGTCCACAGAACCGATGATTTTTTTTCGTCGCTCGCTACTTTTATCATACGCAAAATTGGCGGGTCTTCATAACACACAGTCGCTAATTAAAATAAATCCGTCAAAAAATACTGACCAATATTTATTAAAATTAGTGGAGTGTTTTTCAAAAACCATTTTCTAAAAACACGAGATTTCGACTGCAAACGCTTCAAAAAAAAAATTTCTAGCTTGTCTTCAACAAGCTCAGAACTTTTATACAATTACAAAGTTTCCTCTGTAGATGAAGGAAGCAAAAAAAGCAACTTTACGACGCAACTATTAATGTCCGCTTGAATCATAATACAGCGCGCGTCATAATACAGCTCGTAACTCAAGCTTATAGCGCGATTGGCAAGTGTCTTAACGGGAGGAGTCAATATTCCGTAATGATCGCAGGAAGTCGGAGGTGGTAAACGAGCGACGAAACGTCTAATTTCGCTCTCGCGAGAGCGTCGAGAATCATTAATTGCGTTGCAACACAGAGACTGAGCCAGAGACAATAGTGTAATAACTCATCGATCACCGTCATCTCACCTATAATATTCATCAGACGCATATATAAATACTATTTCTCTGTCTGCACAATTCGCACTCTTCCGCAGTCGAAAATCCCAGATATGGATGATACATCCCGGAAGCGAATTAAATCGAGGTGTGTACTATACACTGGATAACAACATAATATCTCGCGAAAACGTTTCCTCAATCAAGGCCTATAGCCATCGCACTACTACCTGTTGTGCGAGAGAGTTGATCTAGAGTGGAAGCTCTCTTGCTGCAGAGAGCGAGAAGAGAGAGAGTAATAACACGGGAGGGAAACACATCGGAAGCCGCTTATTGCACTCTACTATTGTGAGGGATTTTAATTTGACGCGCCGGGTAGGAGTATTAAGTGTCATGTGGATGGATTGCGGGGGCGGCGGCTGCAACAAAGCTCGCAATCAAGTCTGACAGCTGCACAGGTTTGCGGAACGAAAAATAATCGTGGGACGCACGCGTGTGTATTATAAACTATTAAACTCGCAAGATTTTCACCTATTCATGCAAGATTCGAGAGAGTGATTCGGGTCAGCAGTATATAATTTCTCAGCAAAGTGCAGTGTGCACACATACAATGACCGCGGCGCGAGATAGATTGGTGCGCGTCAAAAGCGGCGGTCGAACTTATTATTGCGAGGCGCTGCTGCTGGATTGCCTGTTAATCACTTGGAGTATATACTGCTGCTGCTGCTGCTGCTGGGAAATCGATTTTGCTGTGAAGAGGCGACGGACGTTTCGCGCGAGTAGATTATAACTGGGTTATGTAGCGATGATCTTGCCGGAATTGGGTTAATTCGATTTTCGGGGATTGGCTCGTGTTGCAGCTGTAGTCGAAGAGAAGGAAAGGGTGGACACGCGGGAGGGAGTAGAATCTCGCGCGACCAGTTATGGCTTTATAATGGTAATTCTCGAGTTTCCGCTGCTGAGAGAGAGATCGGAAATTCCGATTTCCGAGGAGGGAAAAAAATAGATAGTATATAGTTCCAAAAGTTATAATACACGCGTCGCTGATTTTAATGACGAGATGTATATGTGGGTCACAGAGAGTTAGTCTGTCTCTCTCTCTCTCGGCATCAGCAAAGCGTCGACACAGCGAGCCTCGTAAATGTCCTCCTAAATCTCTATCCGTGTGCGGAGCCAAGGCAGCGCAAGCAGTTTCCTCGAGAGTCGTAAAGTGCACCTAATACACGTATATATATCTCCTAGTCGGGAATTTTCGATGGATTGGTGAATCGAGATACTCTGGAGAAAGACACAAGAAGCTTCATACAAAGTTGAACGCGCGAAGCTGGAATTGAATTACAATTAAGCGAATAAGTTTATATGAAATTTTCTCCGACAAACGCACATATGTAGAAACGACGACGTCAATCTCGACGCTGCACACATCCCGTCGCGGTTAGCGGAACACACGACTCGTCGGCATCAGGTCGAACCACCGCCGCGAGGTATAGACTCGCGGCCTCGATGTCTGCGCGCAGCTTGGGGCCACTGTTATTCTCTCTCGTCGTCGTCGCCATACGACCACCGGTTTGGCTGCAGAGCAGCAGCGTATAGCTAACGGGTCTCTCGAGGCTCCGCAGTGTGCTCTGTGTCTACTGCACGTATATATATTTACGTATTGCCTTTTTACATGCGGTTTTCTTCCTTTCTCGGCTCTTCCGCTTTTTGCTCGAGTCTCTGCTTTTAATTGGAGCTGTTTTGCGCTGATCCGATTCGACTACTGCGCTGAGAGTATTTACGATATCGGTATAATACAGAAAAAATATCGCAAATTGTTGAAATACCCCTTCAAGTATAGACTGGTGGTTCTCGAGTCTAATTGAGAAACGCGATTATGAACGGAAGCGTATAGGTAAATAATTCTATATTATTAAAAGCGATGCTCCGATAAGAACGAGAAAGAGAAAAAGGCATCAGCGGGAGCTTATGTCTCTCGATAAAGTTATAAAGCTGCGCGGTGAAACTTTCTTAATAACCCCCGACGCACAGCTGATCCATTTAGATACACGTCTATACGTATATATATATCTCGCAGAGCCTTCGCGAGAACGCGATGCAGAAGGAAAAGGAAAAGAGAAGTATTATACTTTTCTCGAGCCGCTAAAATTGCTTCTCCGACGCTTTACGAGCGCGAGTATTGTTCCGAGGAAGGGGTGCAGTAGCGCGAGACGATATCGAGCGAGAGAAATGCGGGAAACAATTTTTATCGAGCCTACGTCATACGTTGAAACGCGTTGGGAAGTCCTTGTCGCATATATGGGAAAATTTTTAGCGCTCGCATCTCATTATACGAATTTAGTGCTCTCGACTTTTTGGACAAAAGCAGCGTTTGGCCGGCGGGTAAAAAAGTTCCACGTCGTCGTCGGGTCAGGTGCTCTCTCCCGTGTGAGGAGTGACTGTTTTGTACACTTATGTTAGTGTAGGAGTGACCGCCAGGTGGCGCCTTCAAACCCGCAAGTAAAGTATAGTGGTTCGCGTACCAGCGTTGAGATAGAGCAAACACGGCTCGTGGTAAATAAAACTTGTGTAATTTTCAACACATCATAAGCGCGAAATTACAAGAAACAGCCGAGTACACACATACGCAGGCGCTCTGTGTGTATATAGAAGGCACTTAATCTTGGCTCCACTTGGGCACACATATCCCGCGCATCATCCTTTCCGCACGCGCATATGCAAATACGTCCATTAATGAGAAACATAGGTAAGAAGAGAGAGAGAGAGAGCATTAGCGGTATACAGAAGAAGAAGAAGAAGAAGAAGAAGAAGAGCAAGCAAGAAGATGCATCTCGCACGCATTAATTCCACGATGGACTCCCCGCTCGGCTCTTTCCGCACTACGTGACGGAACGTCCTAGCTGAGGAGTGAGCGATGGTCCTTATAGCCACTCGCGAGCGCGAATTATACGGTTATGATGCCTCGACGAGATAACAGATGCATCCCATTTCGCGCTCGGGCTGCACGCGCTGCTTTGTCGGCTGATAATTTGTCGGTCGATCGCATTGTTGCGCGCGAGAGCGGCGCCCTCGGACGTGATAAACAGATGGAGGTGTGCGCTGGTGTAGGTATAGGTATAAGAGAGTTCAGATCGGGCTAAAGGATGCAGCTGCGCCAAAGAGGATGAACAAAGGCTGCTGCTGCTGCTGGGAGATTAGAAATGGAAATTGAAATTGAGACTCTGACCTTTCTCGTCGTTGCGGCTTCGAGATATGTGCAGATGCGAGGAGCTCGTTGTTGCCGAAGGGGATTGGAGCTTATATATGTGTGTTGACCGCATAATTTTCAGGGTCAATTGCTGAGAGCTTTTTGATTGGAGATTTCGGCTTGTTTAAAAGTGAGGAATGAAAATTTTGAGGTTACATACAATAGTATACATTTCCTATGTGAAATTTCCCACCACAATACAAGATTTTTCCGGTTCAGGAAGCAAACGAGCAGTGCGCTATCTCTCTCTAAAATCTTCCTAGGCTGCCAAGAAGAATCGGTTACACGCAATTACGCGGGCTCGTGATCGATAGCCGATCGTTCATATTGTGCAGCGCCGCCGCGCCGCTACAGGTGTATAAGCGCTCGCGCGCAGAGCTTTTTACGACCCGGTGCCCGAGAGGATTCCATTCCGCTCGGAAAATATTATGCCTTGAATATATGTGTATACGCATGGATCTTCTCTATGGTTAATTAAAAATCGTAATTAGAAAAGCCCGATTTTCGAATCGATACACATATACCTCTCTGTTCTCTTCTGATAATTATTGTAATTAATGATACACACCCTATATCCACTTTCCTACGCCTAAATCATACGAGTAATTCTCAGCACAGTTGGAGCGTAAAATCACCTCAGAAGTTAGAAAATTGACACCCCGCGCGCGCGCGCGCGCACACTTCCAAAGAAGTAAAACTCGCTCCTCGACGGTGCAAACTTACGAGACAGCCGCTAAATAAGTTACTCAACGGTCGCTACTGCATCAAATCTAAAATTATAAAAGACCCCATCAGAGCAGCAGCAGCAGCAGCCACCACGAAAAGCGCATTAATCGCCGCGAGCGTAACAACGTCGAAGCACGCTTTTGCACACGAGATAAGCGTGAGATTCGAATTTAATTAAAGTTACGTAAGTCGCTCTCGACGCTGAATAAGCCGAGACCACCGATGTAAATCCATCCACTTGCGGCTGATCCGGAGCGGAGAAAAGGGATAAGGTGGCCGCGTCGCGCGCACGCGGTGTTGTTCTTGCGGATATGTGTTATATTCCGGGAGAAGAAGAAAAAAAAATTCCTCGTTGCGTATGTTATTATGTAAATGCGTGACCGGGTGTTGATGCACCGTTTTTTTCCCCTCTAGAGCTGTGGTGTTCTAAAACACGTATATTATCGTCGTCGATCCTGTGTAACAACGATATTCTTTTTTTTTTCTCAAAACAGTCCAGAAGAAACTCTCGCAAACCGCAGACTTGGCAATGCGCACCATTAGCATTATACTTGCAGCGCTTAAAAATCACTCAACCGACAAAAAGCGTTGCTCTGCGAGAGCACTTTTCGCGAACGACGAACAAAAGCCAAAAGATACTGAATAATTAGAGCTGGTCCGCTTATATAACGATTCCCGAAAATTCGTGGTCATTATCTTCCTCTTTATTATCTCCTCTCCCTCTCTCGGGAGTGGATTACTATGATTTTAGGCAAACTCCTCTCGTTTGTTTTCATTGCGAAAACGCTGCGCGGGTGAACTTTCTAAATTCCAGGCTTTTTCCGACAGCGGCGGCGGCGGCAAGATCGTTAAGCCGGAATTTGAAAGGGGGCAAATGAATTTGGATGTGCGCGAAATTGTAGGTTCGCGCGTTTCGCGCAAAGTCTGCAGGTGAATTATAAGTGCAGCCGTGGAATTTGTCGATTTTAGTGTAGGGGTATATTACCGTCGTTACATATATATTCCTGTAAATTTTCTCTCTATATATCCTAAAGCTGTAATTATACAAGTTTGTTATACACACCGGTTTCGCGAAATTGTAACGCGAGGATTTCTCAATCAATTGTACGATCGCATTACAAAACTTTTAACGATATTTATATGCGCCTGTAGAGAAAAAGCCGTTGCATAATCGGATAAATTACAGTCAGCTGCCTTAGAAGGACTATATAATACAAACGAATATCGTATATACGTTAAACGCGTCCAACTATAGCTTTCTACGCCGTGTACAGCTGTTTTTCTTTTTTCTCAAACTTAATCCATCGCCGCGCGCGGCATTATATTAATGATCTAATTATCCATCCTATATAATAAGATCATTATTCGATTATATATATATATATAATACGTTCCGTTGACGTGAAGCCGAGCGAATTAGTATAACTATTGCATAATCGCATCGTGAGAGAATGTAGATCGCGATACCCTTGGAGAGAAAGTTATGAAAAGTATCTACCTCCTCGATGATGCAATGATTAACGACACTAAATTCCAATTAAAGACGTTAACAGTAGATAATCACGGAAAACAATGAAAAGAGTATACACGTATCGCCTCGATAAAGCAGCAGCAGTTCAGTTCATATCCAGATAATCGCAAAAGTGAATCGTGAGCCGGTGTACAGCTCGATTCCCGTTACACATCCAGCAGCGTAGGATGTCCTCGCGAATTCCACGCGCTCGTGCATGCATGCATGCATCGTCGAGGCTGTTCGCATATTGTGCTCACGGGTGTAATGAGCGCATGCACGCGAGAGAAAAAATCAATTTTTATTTTTCTTCAAATGTCGAAATTTAATTTTTCGACGTCATATTTGTATATCACAACAAACAGCTGATTATAAGCGAACCGACTAATGAAGGACGTATTGATGGACGAGAGGCTCTCTCTAGTTAGCGCGCGTCAGGCGAGTACATCAAGATCCTGTATAGCGTCTGGTTGATTAATTGGAAGTACGCGGCGTGCGGTGTGTTTCCTCTTCCTGATTTTCCTGCTCGAGTTTTTCGCCGTTTTGTTTTGCCTTGTCTGTCGATCCTCAGCCCTTGAGAGACAGCTCCGAGCAAGAAGATCCGAGTAATTGATGATCGCAGTGCTTGTATATTATATATATATATGTATACGTGTGGAGCGGATAAATCAGGAAATTCCTGGGGATTTGGATTAATGGATGCAGATATTGTTTTTACGACTATATACGACGAGAAGCTTGATAATAACAAGTCGATTGAGTTATACATATAGGAGAAGGAAGGGCGCGTCGGCAAGAGTTTTGCAATAATCTGCCGAAGGAGAGGCACTTTGAAGTACACCTATATAGAATAAAGTCGAGTCGACCACAAAGCAGCTCCGCGTCGCTGCGGGCTGCGGTAGCTCTGAAAAATCGAATCTCCCGTTAACGGATGACTAACCGCATTTCTCAACCGCCGCAGCATCAGTCGCAGTCGCAGAACATTTCAGAGGCTATTCTGCGATGCATCTTGTTTCATTATTATAAACTATCGGCGGCGTCATTAGCCTCGAATACATCATAAACTTCAAAGCAGGTCAATCACCCCCTCAAAGTAGTGAAAATAAAAAAAAATCTGAAGCTTGGCATCATCAACAATTGCATCACGAAGTAGTGTATTAAAAGCGCGCATGCGTCCCCCAACTACACAATACTCAGGCTGACCCCGTTAGTACGCGCAGTAGTTATCGGACGGACGCACACGCCGGCGAGAGCGTGAATTATATATGCGCGCGAAGGAAAGGTGGAACGTGCACAGGTATATATACATCCACGTTCTCGCGAGTATATTTCGCGCGGTCAAGGTTCCCCAAGAGAGAGAGAGAGAGAGAGAGCGTCGCACGTGTGTAGTATATACTCGAATTCCCAGCGGAGGGAGAGAGGATCCACTCGATGCGAGATCAGCTGTTGGAGGCGCATGCGCGATCGGACGGCGCTGAGGCAGGTGAGTTTTTGGCGCGAAAGTTTGAATTTCGTTGTACTTGCAGAGCACGCTATTTTTAGAAGCGACTTTTTCGCTCTCCTCTCGCAATGCGAAGCTATAAATAACCGCGAGGAATATGTAGTAGTAAAAGCAATTAGAACCGGGCGGCAATAAACAGAAGCCGCTCCGAACATAGTCCGGCCGCGATAAAATCTCAAACGAGCCTCGAGCGAAAGAAATCTCGCGATTTCAATACACACGCGGCCAGTAGTTCCACGAGCTCCCTCGTAAAGCACGCGTAATAAAGCTTATCGGCATAAATTTGCCGGCGAAACGATCCTCAGAAATAAAGTCGCGACTATCGCTGCAAAAAAGAGGCGCACAGCAGCCTCATCCCGCTTGTGAGCAGCTCGTCGTCGGGGCTTATCTCTCGTCATTTTCATAACCGTAAATCAAGTCGCGCGCGACTAGGGGAGAGTAAGAAAATGAAAGATGCGACACGCCGGCGTCATTAAGCGCGGACCCTATAGCTATGCGTATACGTCTTCTCGTTTTCTCTGGGAGGGTATAGACGATTGTTCGAGGTGCACAATAGAGATTTTAATTTTACGTTGAAATCGAGAGGAAAAGTCAGTTTTAACGGCGCGAATTCGAATTCGAATATAAAAGACAGCGCCAAAAAATCCGGATGACTAATGCGTTTGTTTATACGATCGCCGCCGACACCTCGCTTGGGGTAAAAGAGCCGCAAGTATAAGTACCTCTCCACTTGATGGCGCACACGTCGCGCGCACCTCTCCTATAGGCAAATTAACATCCTGACACCTGCGCGGCTCTCTCTCTCTCTCTCTCGACTCGGCAACTCGATTACCGGATAATGTAATTAATGCGGCGATTATTCACACGTCCCTATATAACACGCGACAGAAAAATCCTCCACTCTCTTCTTCCTTCGCACACGTCCTATCCGTCTTGTGCATCCTGAAATTACATCCTTTTTAATCGTGTATACTAGCTTGTATATACGCGGGTATATGAAGGGCGGCGCGAAAAAGATATTTTCATTATTAGCCAGTGATTTATAGTTAATGCCGACCTTGACGCGCGACCTTTTTTCCGAACCAAGTATATAATGTATATAGATAGATAGAGGCGCACGTACAGCCATCAGTGATTAAAATCGCGTCGAGGTTATTTTTCGCGAGAGACTCTCTCTCTATACTGTTAACCGTAACGAGACGCGCGCGCGCGTAATTCAATTTCGAGGGCATACTTTTTGCTCTCTTCTACATACACCGAGATGAGATGCGCGCGATAGGAAATTCCGGTGCGGGCTTCGTTATGCGATGACGAGGCGTTGATGAGCTGGGCGTTGTTTGTGGGTATCTGCTCGCCTTGTGTTATATATTTGGCGCGTTCTCATGTATACAAACAGTTCTTTTTTTCTGGTCGGCTTCAATTTTTGAAGGATCGATCCATCGATTGACCGATTAACGAATAAGATCGGTAGCGCGCTTTGATTTGACTTCGATTGGATATAACGGTATCGCGTATTCACAATGTAACAAGGAGGTTTTCCAATCTTCGAAGACCGAAATTTTTTTTGCCGGAACAATAAAACGAACAACGCGGAAACAATGGGTCGACGCCTTACATATTATAAAGCTTTCTTTGTATACGCGTGTCTTGTAAGCGTATATCAAGCCTTTCTAAACTAGGCGCGCGCGAGAGAGAGGGAGCGAAATGTCAAGGTTAGCCCCTCGAATATTATCGCTGTGGTAATGTGTTTATGCACAGATGTTGTCGCGCGCGATTTTTCTATTTCTCCTATATAATACCTACGCGTTGGCGGGTGTGCTAGTGTGACCAGCTGCAAGTCGGCGATAAGAGTCTGTTTTTTTTTACGATTGGATATTTATAAGCTCGTGGGTGAACCTCCTGGGTTTTTTAGTCAATGCACTGCTGCAAGAGACACAAAAAATGTGTTTTTGCATACTTGATTGCAGATTTACGACTGTGTCTAATCGTCGCGAATTCAGAGTTCCGACAATTCTTCGCAGTATAATTACGCGGGAAAAAACGAGCATTTGTACACTTTACAGCAGCTCTTTCGAATGACAATGGGCAGTTTAGACGAAGAGAGCATTATATTCCATTATCCTCGCTTATTTTATCAGCACGGCGCGCAATAATTGTTTTAGCTGTTGCTCGAGAAGAAACAATGAGCGTAAAATGTATTATATTATTACACATATACTTCGTTTTTGTTTTCCAGGACAGCAGCTAGCATGACAGGTTTACGCGTTGGGCTGGTCACCGGGAGAAGCTTGAGTTTACGCGGCTACGCGACGAAGCCGACAAAACCACTGTCTTCGGAGGTTTGTATTTTTAATTTCTCAATATCGAGGCTGTGTTATTATAATAGCTTGTCGCGGCTAATTCTATACTGAGCACGTCAGTGTCACATGCGTCGCTGAAACTGACACAAGACTCACGCCTCCAAAATGACATTTTGCATCTATACCGTCCTTTGAATTTAATAATGTTAATAATATGGTGATAACGATGTGATGCGGCGACCGGCTGTACAATAGATATGCGCATTTATGTATATAACGACCGGTCGCGCATTGAAATCCCCGTGCGCGAGACCATTACATCGCGGCTGGAATTTTAAATCGACGACGTCGCACCGCCGAACAATAACTCGAACTTTTTTCTCGCTCTTTCTCCTCTCTTTCTTAGCTCGTTTTTATTGCGCGCGTATAACAAGACTCGCGATTCTTTTTGTTTTTTCGATTATATATACGGTTAGGCCAATCACAACACCGTGAGTGATATTTCAAAATTAATTGTATCCGCATTTTTTTTCGGGCGTAGAGACAGTGAGGGTATGGCGTTGCGTAATTTTATTATCGATTCTGTCGCTCGTAAACCGAGTTATTTGTTTTATTTTCCTTCGCGTACCTATACGACCACGCGATTTCGGAGCCGCGCGGTAAATTATCTACTGCGCGGTATATGAATTAACGCTGCGTCGTCCTGCAGGCGCCGTAATTCATCCGCACATATCCGCGAGGCGGAAGCGAAAATAATTGACGCCACCTGTCGTGGCTCCGAGATTTTTTTCGAGACGCACAATCGACAGCCGAAGAAATCTACCTTACCGACACCGATGGTTTGAGTTGCGAATAAAAGAAACAAGTCGAATAATCATCAGTAGACTTCCTTTTTTTGTACATGAAAATTCTTGAACGCGTACGTCGTGAAAAAAGAGAACGTAAAAAGTGAATCTTTACTATACAGTTTCTCAAACATAAGAAAAAAAAATTGTAATTACATAACCTCAATTAAAAGCGTGACACCGGTTAAGCACGACTAGAAAACACGGCGTCGCCTTGCTTTTTCCACCTGCAAAACACTCGCATGCCTCTATGTCACTCGTCTTGTGCAACAAACAGGTGCTAACGAGCTACCTCGAGCAGACCGGTGAGCCGCCCTGGACCTCGTACTTTGTGCGCTACAGGGACGTGCGCAACGACCAGTTCGCCATGTCGCACTTCAACTGGCCGGTCGGTCAGAGCAACTACCACGTGCTGCGTACTGGCTGTTTTCCTTACGTCAAGTACCACTGCAGCAAGAGACCGTATCGGGACCTCGCTATAGAGGATGGATTCTTCAAGATGATCAAGATGCTTAATCTAGGTGACTCGTAAATTATTGTTACTATATTTTGTTTTTTTTTTTTATCGTCCGATATGAGAAGGAGCAAAGTGATATTGGGACATAGACGCTGAGGTATTTGTCTGCAGCTTTTCCTAGCGCCGATGTTCGACATTGATAATACTTAATAACAGCTATTCGAGTCGGGCGGAAAAAAATTCGCAAGAATCGAGGACGCTAATGAGAAAAACGAACGAGCTGATAAGAACCGGACTAACAGGATACAATCATGAGATATTTTTAACGCTCGACTCTTGTATACTATCTCTCGTTTTGAAAAAAACTCCTTTCTAAAGAAATCAAAAGTTGACTTTTTTCGACGTTATTGGATATGCATTATATCCTATAGAATCTCTTTACTCGGCGCAATTCTTACACGCTCGAGTTTTTATTTTGCACAAATTAAGAATTGAAAGGGGATATATATGAGCAATATCGGTGAATAAAAGGAACAAGGCTCTTGCAATTCATTCAAGCCAAACGATCCTCCTTGAAAGGATCACACACACATTATACGAGAGAGGTGCGCGCGCCAAGTCTTTTCGGCGCAGTCCAGCCGTGACGCCGTTAAATTCTATTTCGGATTCTTTCGAGCGTCTCTCGCGGCCTCTTTACGACATATCGCGTCCTCTTCTTCCTATACCCTTTTGCTTTCGGCCATAATAGTCTCGCTTTTTTTTCATCCTTAGCGAGAGTCATTCGGGTTATTTACACAATTTAAAAGTCGTCAAAATATCATTTCACTTTATTCGCGTTAATTAACTCTTGAAAGTTGTATAATTGCACACAAAAGTCATACATAAAAGCGGTTTCATCTTCGGCTTGAATTTTGTTTCCTGACTCACCTCGGCTGGCGCGATTGTAAGGAATGTAAAAGACATATGAATTGCTAATAGGGAAACATTTGGAATATTTAAATCGTCGCTGCCTTGTGCATAATTTCTTTTATTAATCGCCTATATTTCACCTTTGCGTTGCAGGTCTGCCAACCTTGATGTACGGATTAGCGGCGACGTTACTCATTCGGCATTCGGAACTGGTCAAAACGCCCAATGGCGATGTAACCATATTCTTTCTGCTGCCCGAAGATAAAGGCTCGCAGTATTGAGCTAAAGAGGAATCGATGGATGTTTGTTTTTTATATCGATTTTGTTGTATATAGAATAAACGAATTATAGAACGTGTTGTTTATTTCTTATTCGTTTGAACAATAACGGCTGAAAGAGTGACTGGAATATGGCGCGTGATTACCGTCTGAGCAGAAAAATCAAAACGTCATCTCACAAAACCACACAATTTTCTACGTAATTACATACAATATGTAGAAGCGTCTCTAATAAAGTATTATCAGAGCATTAATCAGTGTCTAGAACGACTGACTTTCACTACTTACATTCTGAGAGCAGCATCTATAATTAGCCCAACCCATTCCTTTTAAAATCATCTGAGATTTTAGAGTCGTTCATAGCGACCATCGCAACCTAACCTCAAAATAAGAGGAAATACCAATCATGCACATAATTATATTCACTCACACATTACAGAGGGGAGTGAAAAGTCGCACAATCAACGATAGGAGCGATAAATAAATCGAAAGGCTCTCGAGTAATTTTTCGCTAACGATCGTTTTATCGCTCGTCTATTAAAACGAAGCGGCTATATACATCGCCGTCTATATTCTAATTAGTCAGACGCGTATGCGTATGAGACACATCTCGCGCGTCCGTCGTGTATATATAAAACGTGAGATGCGACGATTTAACGCTCTTTTCTCCGCGACGCATGATAATGTCGCGTATTAATTATAGGAAAACTCGTGTGTACACACACGCCGTTACAGGTTATGTCGCCTGATTGGAGGTTAGGTTCGGAAAGCTTGTTTAAACATCTCGGCTATAGAAGCGACGGACGCCCACCGTTTGTTTCGCCGCAGCGATAAGATTGACGTTTATTGAGGATGTCGTCGACTCCGAGGAGCGGCTATGGAAAATTGCGCGAAACCGTAGTACGACCTTAAATTTGCCAAGGTGTAATTAAGACTCTCGCGTAGGAAAGGCTAATTGAATGGACGCAGTTTTTTTTCTTTCGTTCGGGATGAGAGTAGAAAACGGTACTGTGAACAATATTTCAACAGTACCATAGGCTACACTTACGCTATAATTGAATCGTATATATATGTTGTTTTTTTACGCGAAATGAACTTTTTATAGGTATACCACGGCTAAGTGACTCGCTGATGTTTTTATAAGTCAGCGTCACTCTTTGATGACTGGCAATAACATTAAAACGTTCTCGGTGCCCGTTTAAATACGATTTATGCGTGAAAAGAAATAAAATAATTGCGGAAGAGACTTTACTTGTTTTCTTTTCCGTTCGATTAAATTTGACATGCTCGAGAGCCATTAGAATTAAAAACACTCGAGAGATAGCGTTATTTTCAAGGAAATTATCGAGTCGATACGAAAGTGTTAACTGGTTAATTTATGCTAAAACTGCAAAACGATAATATTACGAGGTGTGCGTTTATAGACAGCTTCCGCGTTTCACATTAGCAAGCTCGAAATTAAAATTAGCTGAAATCCGCTTGCTGATTGAACTATAATGTGCGTCACAGCTATTAATATTAAATTCCGCCTTCCGTTTTATGAATTTTTATGAGAAAGTTAAAGAGACCATGTTTTTCAATCATTTACGGTTGACAACAAACAAAAGCACGCGCCACTCACCGTTTTTGTTGTCCTCGGTAACGCACTTGTCGTTGGACTGGTCCACCTTGCGCAAGCCTAAAAATAAAAATTCAAATATAATACGTGAATACACAAAAGTCCGAGATGCCAGAAGTAAACGAATATGGAAACATGCAAGTATAAATGAATATCAACAGTCATATTCTACTATTTTTATTAGTTCGTGATAAGGAATACAGAAAATACGCGTAAATTCAGTGATTGGGCCTTATAAGCGGTTTCCAATAGTTGGTCCTTGATTTAGCAAATTCGTGGTTTCGTAAAATCATCTGATAATGAAAAATTTCCCAAACCAATATTACGAGGGATAGCAAAATTCCTAGTGTCCAAATTGCAAATATTGGCCCAACGCTGTATGCTGTGACAGGCTCGTAATTAGATTCGATTTTATCATTCACACGATCGTTTCTAACTTTTAAAATCTGCAGTAAACCAAAAGATCGCAATTTGTGCAATCTGGAACCAAGAATATTTTAAAACGAATTTTTTCGAATGGAGCATCGCCCGGGATTCACTTACAATAGGTTGAAGTAATATGTGTAAGGACTATGCTTTACGAAAACAAGGGACACGCTCATTGGAGAAGCTTGATCAAATGACACTAATTCACACTCGAGGTCAGTATGACTGCTAAAAAGGGTGAAGTCGTCTAAAACGATTGCAATTTTTTCCTCTCTGCATACCTTAAAATACAAGAAAAACAAAAAGCGGTTAGATATCTCTGTTTGATGTTAACGAGAAGAACAGTTCTGATCACCATTTCAATAGCTTGCGCGATGGACGCTGGAAGATCTTCATCCTTTAGAAGAAATTTTTTTAGATTTGCACTTTTTGGATTCTAAAGCATTATAATATAAATGTTTTGTTAGAAGCGAGCAAAGTAATTTAACAAAATCGTCATGAGATTTTCAGTACGTACATTAAAATAATCGTAATCGCTTGTATCTTTGATAACAGCAATTTTATAAGTTCCATCATCTATAAATTCGCCAATGGAATTAAACGGCAAAGGCGGTGTAAAATGCATAAGATAACTCATAAGAATTCCTGAGTATGCCGAAGAAATTATAAATGACAAAATGTATAATGACCAATAAACAATTCGTTGTGATGAAACATCTGAAAAATCTAATCGATACACGGTTTCAATTTGATACACATTCAATTACATTTTTTCAACCAATAAATTATTCAAACGTGATATTTACTTGTTAAAGGCATTTTGCAAAAAATGCAAAATACATCTAAATAACAATCTCGAAGAGTTGTTAAGTAAACATGCCGCTTTTTTCTCGTGTCCCCGCTCAATATCCTTTTATGCAAGGTAATGCATCCGATTAGTAGTGGTACTGTAATAATAATCACTACTAAAATAATAGGGCATTTTTTGCCAATAGCCTGGAAATAATTTAATAATTAAATTTGGCATCGCAATTTCGGTATAGATATCAGTTAGACTTTTCAACATCACCTTAAAATACATCGACCGCTGCAGTACATTGTCATTAGGTTTTTTAATGTAATATTTTAATGGCATCACTAGAATGGGTAGCGAAAAGTCGACAACGTCAAGTCGTTCGTCAGTAATAGTGAATTGACCCACTCCAATATCCGTTTCATTCTTTGCTAGTTTCTCTATTACCCCATTCCATTTTTTGGATACGGGATCGTAACGACCATAAGCATGTTCTGGTTTTTGACGCTCTCTCTTAAAATTGCTCACGTTTGCTATCAAGTCTATCAAATCGTTAACGAAACCAGATGTTTCATTCTGTAATAAATTTAAAATGGTCATATAATGAATCGGAAATATTACAGTCAATACGTCATTTTTTTATATATACCTTGATCATCGTTGTGCGTAGTGCGATACCGTCAAGTTTTCTATGTTCGTAGAATCCCAAGTCACTTTGCAACGTCAAGTTATGATAATCCCAAGTCGCATAGTCAATGAGCAGAGTTTTATCCGGGTATAAGGAATACCATTCCCTTAAGAGAAGTGGATCGTCGAGATTCGGATTATAGCAAATCACCATCATTTTCACATTCAGTACCAGATTGAAGTAATTATCAAGAGGTTTCTGACATATATCTAGTAAAGTCTGATTGTTAGTATTGAATATCACTAGCCACACGTACGCGTTCACAGGTCTTTCCGGAGGCCTTGTCTTCGTAAATTTTACAAACTTCTCAAAATCAGCGTGAGATCCTATAAATGCAACGTATGTCGGTTTGACAATTCTTTCGTAGTAATAGTCTATTGCTTCATCGAGTTCACTGATTTTTATGATCATTGAATAGACACACTTATCGGATAGGGCTCTCGTGTATCTTATCGCTCGATTACCATTTTCAGTGACTGTTGAAAAAACAACAATGTAATTGAAGATATTATTATTAGATAGAGAACTTACTGTCGTATGCATCACTCATGCTTATGATGTAATTCAAAGTTTGGTAACGTGAGCTCCTCGCAAGGAGTAATTTAATAAGATTGAATTGGTTTTTCATAAGCGCTACAAGAAGTAAATTCGAAAGAAATACGAGTACGAAATAAGTTAGAGAAATTTTCATTCTGATGGTATATAATATTTTTCACAAGAGTTTTCTTCCTGAAGCGGGCAATATCGTACTGCGCGAAAAAAGGGAGATTAACGCGCAGAAATGAAAAGTTCGACTTTCTTAATGCAGAATATAATGATAGTTATTTTTGCAAACACAGTCATCGCGAACTTTAGAGCCTTCAAATGTGGACAGTGCATTTGTCTTATTGTTGATAATTTACGCTATTTAAACGTATACGACATTTTCATTTCACATGCAAGCTGCATCAAACTCGCAAACGTGTATTTACAGTTATATACAGCATGATTTAAAGAAACTTATGACTCCGCTGAACATTTGCTTTCTGTCGTCTGGTATAATTCATATGCCGACTATGCAACGGTATACAAATTATATAATCTATCCTGACACGCGCGACTATTCATCGGATTTTTCCTCGGGAAAATCAATCGTATACCCACAACAGCAACACCCCTCACAGGTGACATCGGACTAAAACACAGCTATGATAAATAGCTTCTATGCGAAATTTTCTTCAAAAGCCTCTTAACCACATGCCTTGGCTGTATGAGCTCCCTGTCACTCACGATCGCAGTAATAAAAAAAAAGTAAAAAATGCAATCCTCAAAGAAAAATCCCGTCTATTTATACACACAGACCGTCAGCACAACAACAATAACAACAACAACGCGTACGGAATTCGCCTCACAGACAAAGGAACAATCGCAATTCCAAGAGGTAGACTCGCACACAATTTTTTCTCGTCGTCGTCGTCGTCGTCGATCGATCGTTGAGCAAGCGTCGCGCGCTTTCTTTGTGCACCGTCGCGGGGCGCGACACGCTCTCTGATTTACGATCGCAGTAAAAAGGTCCTTTTTTCAAAATACGCACACGCGCGCGCGCCCTGAGTTGAATATAACCTTCGGCCGAGTAATATAAGTGCGCGCAGGTACCGAGTGTAAGATGGCGGTGAAAGCAGCTCGATCGCGATCGCTGATACGACGCTATGGGCTATTCAATGTCACGTCGCTATATACAGGATGTGACCGTTTAATTTCTCAAGCGCTGAGAGTATATAATATATGTTTGGAACAATTTCGCTATGAGAATAAATAAGGAAATTCACAAAAATTCCGACAGATCTCCAACTGTTATATCACTTCCATTATAAAATATACATCCGTGCGCGTGCTTTTCCTCGTTACATAAATCGCTCAAAAACTCGTTTCTCGAATCAATATAACCTCGGCATCTAAAAATACCTCAGCGGCAGCTTTACCAACTCCGAACGATTATAAAATTTCGCTCGCGGTAAGTTCTCTCTCTGCAGCTCTGGCGGTTCATCGAGAGGACGCGAGAAGCGAGTATAAGTATCCGTCGAGTATATATAGCGCGGTCAAAGGATCAAGCGAGTATTTACGCCTGGCGGAAGCTGCAGCGATAGTTCCACTACTGTGCCATTACGGCTATTCAGCACTGCGCCGAGATATTTAATGCTACACGCGCGCGAATAAAGGCGGGAGCTTAAATCTGCTCGCGCCCGTAATGAAGGCTATAATTTATATCGGGAGAGCCCGCAGGGGGAGATCAAACATCACCGAGAGTCGAGTGATTTGTGTGCTGGCATCGATGGGTGACACTCTCTCGCGAAGGGAGTATTATTCTCCTACACTCGATCATATAGCGGTACGCGTGCAAGATTATAGCAGTACCTTTCTTGCGGTTCTTCAATCTATTATGCGCCGAAAGCTTATGTATGCACTGGAAGAGATAAAAATTATATGAAAACCGTTAAGGTACTGAAAATATATAAAGAGAGCGATCGGACTATCGCGATTAATTAAAGATTCGAGAGCAACTTGGGAATCGTTCAGCAGTTGGTCGAATCGGATTCTTCTCTCGAGAGAGTCTATCACACACACACACAGACGAGTGTACTCTGAGCAAACTTCCGCGTGTGGTCGTCGGTGCGGCTTTGTTCGCGAGGTGTAATTGGCTGAGGTCGCGCGCGACTTCCGCGAGCCGCGATAAGAGGGACAGGACTGTGTAATAATAGTCGTCGAGATGACTAAAAAGAGCGCGGGAGGAGTCGACCTCTCGCAGTCTGTCATGATCACTTTCACTCGATCGCTGCACTGCGGGTACTTTCACTGTGGGCTGACTCGTGGCTTATCGTGTCATTTTTCGATCGATTTTGGCTCTTACCTAATGATGGACCGATCGTGAGAAGGAATTCGGATATTGATGGAAATAAAATATCTAACATTCATCATCATCATCATCATAGACATTATTATTTCTTTTAATAGATGGGAATATTTGTGATTTTCAATTTTATTTATTAAATTCCATTCTTAAATGTTATTCGATTGATATTTCATACTAAAATTGTATCGAGTGTATGCCTAATATTTTAGTACAGCAAGGTCACCTTTATGAAAAAATAATAAACATTAACTTTTGCTAACCAACAACAGAAAAATTTGTGCAAAGCACAGCGTAGCACATAGACCGTCGTGCACCAGTGTAAGCTATAGAATAAGTTAGTAATCCACTTTTTAACGCAACGAGAAGTAGAAGCGAATAAGCCAATCCAGTTTGTCCGGACTCGGCAGACGAGTCGTGTCGTCTTCGGATAGCCATCGAAGACGAGGACGTTCCTCGTGAAAACGGGGAAAACTCGTTTACAAGGGTGTGCGCACACGCCATGGCATAAGAGTAAAAAGAGTGATGAAAATCGAGCGAGGATAAAGATGGGCGAGCTGTGGAGTTTGAGATTAATTATCTCTGAAATGGATACGCGCGTAATAAAAGGTTTTCGACGATGAATATGCAAAAATTGCCCGCTCGTTTTTTCGTACCTTCTCGGATGTTGCTGTAATGCATGTCATCAGGCATTTTATTTATAGGGTATATATAATATTAAAAAGATGCCAATCTCGATGATGAATAAAAGCGCGAGATGGCGCCGGGTTCAATTTTTTGTAATTATAAACATTTTTTTGCTTTAGTTTCAGGTGCAAAATCATTATCCATTTTCATTTATTAAAAACTCCCGCCGTATCATCGGTAAACCGATTAATTGCTGGAAAAATCCCTTCGTTATAGGATCGTTAGTCCAGTTTTTGAAACTAATCCCGAATAATGAATTTAAAACGCGAGATTTCAACGTTTAAAAAATACAATCCAAAGAACACGACAGAGAGTAATGCAATAATTTGGAAAAAAATCACCTCACAGCCTACTGGAAGCATCTTCGCGGGACTTGTTTACTCTCTTTCCCCCCTCCTATATATCCATCCTTCTCTCGGCAATGACGACGACGCGACGAGGTGCGAACGAACTCGCTCGCGCCGCGAATAATTAAGAAAAGTGCAACTGGTCGCGGCGACTGGCTTTTCCCATTTTTATCGCTCGGCTCGTCCTTTTATAATACCGATTCCAAGCTGGCGCACTCGTTACGCGCCGAGGGATTATACAAGCACGGCTGCAAATGAAAGAACAAAAGTCGTCGTTTTATTTCCGAACGCTCTTTCTCTCGCTCTGAGAAATGATAATGTTTATCGGCTTTCTTATCGTTTAATCCGAATTACTTTTTAGCTCCAGATGATCTATCGTTTTATTACAGTAGTTAAAGTTATAGCTATTCTATTTTCAACGTTTATGCCTTTCGAATCGCTCTCCGCCGGATTTGCCGCCAAGAGACGACGATTCTCGCCGCCGTCGCGCTTGTTTACCTGTGTACGTGACTATATCTGTAAATTTAAAATATTAATTTAGAGTGCGTATATGTACTTTTAATCGAGATTCATGCAGAGTTTGTGCCGCCGCAACTATGTGAATGCATTAGGATCGTAAACTGAACTTGTATCGGAAATTACATCTGCATAAATTTTGTAGAAAATGGAGGATTCTTATGTATATAGATACATTTCTCGTTGCTCGCGTTCAGGAAGTAATGCATCACTCTCCAGATTTGAAATGAAAATTTGCTTGTACTTATTTTACTATCTCTCAACTATACGACTTATGCAAATTAATGCCGGCACGCAGTTCAACGACCATCAATCAAAAAGGACGACTACTCCGCTTTAATAACATAATACATCATAAGAGATTATCGATCGACGATTATCTAGGCTCTATATCGAGGATCTACATGAAAAGGCTTGAAAATATGATAATTGTGTGAATTGATACGTGAAATCACGCTGTCGAGTCGTCGTACATCTTGACAAAACGATCGCTCGATAATTATTGCATCATGTTATTTTTCAGATTAATCAGTTGGCATAAGCATATCATCTGGAAGTAACATGTACTCTGTTTTCTGTCAAATAAATTGGTATGCGGCTGATGAATTTTCGGTCTACTAATAAGCGAACGCATCCGATGCAAGATACATCGGACGATGAACTCGGAATTTAAAAAAAAAAACCCGCGATATATAGGTACTAAGCTTCTGGTTTTCTAATAAGACCGAAAGGTTTTAATGAAAATTAAAAAGCGATCGAGGCTTTCGCTTCGTTAGGATTCTCCGTCGATTAATTAAATGCAAACTTGATAAAAAAAGGGGGGGACACCATCATCAGGAGCGTTTAAATTGCTGAGCCTAAAAATCAATGTGATTCACTCATAGGCATATTCTCGGCAGTAGCAAACATACCGGTTTTCTATCTATCCTGTGTGTGTATGTGTCGAGCAAAAACGAAGCAGAAGAGCCAACGACTTCTCTCTCGCCAAGACCCATAAAGGACACGTGCTCGAGTTACGGCGCGATCAGTCGAGATAAATCAACTCGTTAGGGTAAATTATAAGCGCGGCACCGAATTTACATTTAGCATCCGTGAATACTCGTTTCGCGGCTCGTGTTTTTCGGACATCCTTAATGACTCGCTCGTTTATAGGCTGACGGTGCGCGCTCATCTGCTAATGGAATTAACTTTTTTGTTGCAGCGTTTAACCCTCAAACCGATGCAAACGTGCCTGTAATTTTTGTGTCCAACACGTAGGGTATGCCATTCGATGTATAAAGTAAAATCCTCATTGTTCCTATTAAGCACAATTTGCATCGTCGGGGAACGGAGCATGCAAATAGCCTCTTCTCTCCCTCCGCGCGGAATTCAATTAACTCTAAGCAGTGTCGCTCGCGGACAAACCCCCCGATAATAATGCAAATCAAGCTGCGCATGGAGCGCGATGAGCTCGCAGCGATAATCTAAAACTCCGACGCCCATCAATGAATCCTCTCTCCCCCCGTCTTATCCGCGCGCACTGATGTGCAGCTCGCGCCTCGACGAATTATATATATAGGTGTTTGTGTGTGTATGTATAAGCTACACGCGCGAGAAGCGATAATTGTGCCAGTCGATAAAACACCAAGCTGATAAGCCATCGCGTCGTCCATCAGCAGCTCTTTCTCTCTCACACGCCTCGGCGATCGCCGCGTTTATATAGGTTCGTAATGCACCTTTTATTTTCCAAGGAGTCTTTTATGTAGAATTCGATACATCGATTAGCGCGATAATGAGATACAATATGTACAAGTCGCTCGAATCGATTGTTACTTAATGGGCCACTTAGGGAACTTATCGTTGCGTGATAAGCGAGCTCTGGATTATAAGTGTATTATGATTTATACCGATACTTTGGTGCGTATGCATGTACTAATAGGAGTTGGGCAGCGAATGAGATCTAGAAGCATTAGTCCAGCAGTTTCGAAACTCACCTGGAACAAAAAGAGAAAAAAAATTGCTGTTAAAACAACGAAACACAGTTTGCATAAAATAGAATTCATTATAATACCACATGTACTATTAACTGATGTCGAACCCACCTCCCGTAGCAAGTCTCGATAATTACATGCATCCCCGCATAGATAGGGAATCCCTGGGATCACCTGCCCCCGCGTGACCGAACACGAGTCTTCGGCACCTCTTATCTCGCCGTCGTAGGCGCGAGAGACGATCGGCTAACGACGAGGCTGTTGCTGTTGTTGTTGTTATTGTCACGACGTCAACCGATAGATTGGCGGGAAAGGAAGAGAGCACAGCAGAGCCGCCTTCGCGCGCGATCGCCTATCTCCGCGACGTTCTTTTAATTCTCTCTTTGGCGCGCTTCTCGGTATAGAACACAGCCGCCAGCTCGTGTACTCTGCTTTACTCCTCGTTCCCACATGCGTGTCCTATGACTGTTGTGTCCTTTTTGCTTTTGGCTGTAAGCCTAATATGTTACAGAAATTAGTACTAGCGGCAGGATCGATCGTTTATGTCATATCCAAGGGAAAAATTATAATTTTCTGCATTCTTTTTCTTCATTAATCAGTCGCTGTTACTCTCGCTCATATACCTATAGGCCCACCATCATCGATCCTATACAATATCTCCAGCGCGACATGCCATTAATACACAAAAGTATTTCCGCGTTATCAAGCCGCGGACGGAGCCGTGCGTATAGTATCTACAATCCTCCTCTCCTGTATATAATACTCGCGCGGTTAATTACAGCTAAGATTAAAAAGCGGTCGGAGGCTAATTCAAAAGCTACTTTCTCTCTAATCGTGGCTACGTGTATCCGAGTATGCTCGAGATTACCGAGATCGAGGAAGAAGAATCCGCGGGAGATTGAAGTCTTCGCGCGCTCATTACCACGGCGGAGCAGCTGCTACCTGCAGTGCGCTTGCAGAAGCATTATTATCCGCGCATTACCTCACTCCCATCAGACGCTTTATCAGTTATTACGCGTGGATCGGTTTGAAAAACTACTTCGATTGCTCGAGAGTACCGTTTTAATCATTTTAACAATTAATGTAATTGCTTCAAGAATGAAAAAAAAAACTATTCTAAAGAATTACGTGGCAGTTTTTCGAGATCTTCGATTATCACCGACACTAGGAGCTTATTAAGTTTTTATCTATTTGTATATACAGCTATCTTCACATCCTCCGAAAATATTCGCGGAGCGAAAATAATAATTTCTTAATAACATTTCTTTCCTGCACATCCGCTAATCCTGAAAAAATTCAAAACCCGTATATACCTACGTCACGCGCAATAATTAAGCACCGAACGCAGTCGGGGTGCATATACACACGTGATTCATGTGCGGAGGTTCGGCGTCGGACGAGTCTGCAACGCGGCATCAGTTGAATTACGCACGAGAGAAGGCCCGTGTCCCGCGGACAATGTCGGCATGCTATGATGAAGTTATAATGCACTTCGTCGTTCAATCTTGCGAACGCTGCACACGCAGGCTAACGGTGATAGAATGCGCACGTGTCCCTGGCTGAGGTCTTGACGAATTTAATTTAGATATAGGTATTTTTCAATATATAGGTGCATTTATATCGCATGTCGTTTCCGGCCTTCGTTGTAATATCAATAGTGTGTATGTGTGTGTGTGTGTGTGTGTGTGTGTGTGTGTAAAACTGATCGCCTTATCGATTTCAAGCAGCATGCTGAGATTGCTGAGTCGCATTTCCCGATCGATATTTAACTATATACAAGAGCACGTAGAACGGAGAAACGCGGAGCACTTACTCCACGTCATTTAAAGGCTTGTAAGTGAATGTAAGCTTGTCATAAAATTATGTTTCTTGCGCTTGCGTTCCTTTTACGATATCTCTTGATCTATCATATAAGGTTTTTTGATACACTACTTTTTTTTTAAATATAAACTACATTCGTTCGTTAATTTTTTTTCTCTCTTCGTTATACGTTTGCTACAGTCACAAAGTCATGCGCATACAGAGAGATATGATACGTTAGGAAATCCTTTTGACCCGTCTACGCGCGCACTTTGATACAGACACACACAAGTCGACAAAGATTACATCCCCTCAGACTCGAAAAGTCCTTCCGGCACTGAGGGCAGCATCAGCAGCGAGTTGTTAAGGCAGCACGTGTGCAGGGATATGATTACAAACGAACGGACACTACTCCGAGAGACTAATCCTTGGGGTGTCAGGTGTTGAGAGGATATATGTGTTATGTGCTTTCGCATTTGCGTGCGCTATACCTTTATGGGCTTTTGAGCTGCCCAACGGATTTAGAGGTTAGCCTGCGTCGTTTTGCTGGAAATTTCTCGAGAGGAGTTAAGTAGGTTTGCTTGGCTTACGAAGTTTGTTTGTTGGCAGGGAGGTTAAACATTTGATGTTGGCTTTGATCTATACACGAAAACTTGAGAACGTATTATATATAGGGTTGCTTGCCAGCTGGGAAATTTTAAATTTCGTTCACCTCTGGATACTTAAAAGATATTTCGATGTCAGCGTAGTTATAGTCAGTCATGCTTGTCAGCAAAAAGAGTTTACGTTCTAAATACAGCTTAGTGATAAAACATTTTAAATTTTGAAGATCTAAAAGCATCAAACATAATAATGAAGATAATACGTAATGCACTATTTGTGTACAGTTTCGATTTTCAAGGTTGGCATAGTCTACCGTAACCATTTATAATAAAAATGTAAAATTGTTCGAGCAAAGTAACAGTTACTATAATTGCTTTGCTTAACAGATCTTTCACGCCGTTAGCAAAGCTATGTTGTGAAGCTTCAGTTACGAAACGATTCTCAGCTTTTACGCACAACCTCAGTAACCTTCGTTTTTTTCTGTAAAATATTTAAATTAATAAAATGCTCAGAGTATTGATTCACATTACAGTTATATATTTAATTACATTTTCAAAAAAAGTTGGGTGTCACATTATTACACTGGAGGAACAGTTTTCGATGGATTTTCGGCTACAACGGATAATAGAAGAAATACACCCCCGTCAATTGAAAATTTTTCTGAATACTGTTCATCATATCATTACACCAAAAGAAGAATTTCTAATAAAGAGCATATCACGACATGTTCCTGTAGTCACAATTGATTTAATGACTTTTAATACCACGCTTATTGATTCGCAAAATTACCGAGATAAATCGATCATTATATTGCAACATTGCAGTCGATGCAATAAAGAAGATATTACTGGAATTTCACATTTTCTGGCCTTTTACGAAAAAATGAATACAATAGATCGACGTCCAAAGTGTTTGTATATAATTCTTTACGAAGAGACGTGCTTGGGAAATGTAGACAATGACATTTTCGTGTCGGCATGGGCAAAAAAGTTTCTAGACTTTTCCATAGTCACTGTAGGTCCAAAAAAGCAAGCTTATCTCTACTCCTACAACCCGTTTTACGACGTATTTAGAAAAGCAAGGTGGTCTAACGAAGTGCGAGTGTTTCCGAATAAGCTGAAGAATACCCACGGTTATCCTTTTTACCTGCCTTTATTCAACAGTCCTCCGTTTATTCTCACCAAAAATGGCACCGGATTAGAGTATGCCTACAATTACAACAGTCTATCAATTGCTTTGAATGCAATGAATTTTTCCATCACGTTTCTGAGTAAATCAGAACCAAATGACACGCTACACACTTCCGTATTAAAGGCCTTTAAACAGGTTCAGACTGGCGAAGTGAACATGATGGTATTACCTACTGTAATATCGACTGCATACACCTCAACAAACGTGCTTTATTTACCACTGAAACAAACTTGCATGAGGTATGTTGCTTTTATGCCGATCGCGTCATCAACGAAATTGACCACACCCTGGAAAATCATTGTGAGTCTTTTAATTATTCCAGTTATTTACTTAATACTCAATTTCATGACGAATCTTGCGAAAGCCAAAACTTCCAGTCTCAAGATTTTCAATATTTTTCAAATTCTCATTGGATACAACGTGACAGTACCTTTTGCTAGTTTGTTCGAAAAGATAATGTTCATTTTCATGGCCTTTTTGTCCATCATATACTCGAACGAATTGATGTCGATTCTTATGTCGATGCAAGTGGCATCTGATGATTTGGAATTCAACTCCATCAGAGAAATTGACGAATCTGGTTTCCGACTATTTACAAACGACGTAACCGCTAAAGTTCTATTTGAAGACAATAAAGACAAGTATTATCAAAGTCTTGAAACTAAAACTACCATAATTGACATGAATGCTGAGTGCATAAAGGTCGTAATGGAAAACGAAAACGCCATTTGTGTACAGTCGATTATCAAGTCTGTGTTAGAAATGCAAGAGCATAAGAAATCCAAAGACACGAGTTTTGTAAAAATTGCAAAGCCCGATTTGGCTTGTACAACCGTGGCATATACGTTTGAAAAGGCATCACCTTACATCCGAAGAATCGACGACATTTTTCTACGAATTCACGAGTCTGGAATATACAGCCACTTGAATCAAGAATTCGATCGTTATTTGAAGCAAGAGTTTAGGAAATCGAAAAAAGTCGATAAAAAAGTATTCATGGTTAACATCGAAATGATTTTATTAAACGGATTCTCCCATTCTCTGACTGCGTTCCTTTTCGAATTACTTTGGCGTACTCTATTCAGGTACCTGAAATATTTGCTTAACTTTAACAACTATTTTGGATCGCCACACTGAAAAACGGCATGTGTAGCACAAGATGTAAACTTATATATCACTTAATCAGTCGTATTTTTTTCTCAACGGAAGAATGCATTTACCGCTTTTGACAATCACCAATAGCAACAACGCCGGTGTTGCCAAGACCGAAAAAAAGCCACAGCATATCTCCTTTCAATAAAGTGCTCGCACGCCGAAAGATCCAAATCTCTTGTCGAGAGCACGTATAGCTATATATATACACACACTTCAGAAACGGAGCAATGGCAATTATAATGAAGCAGTTGAAGCGGCAGAGCGTCGGCCTATCTCCTCAGCACTTTCGATCATAAGTGGCTTATCGGCGCACTCGAGTCGTCGACAAGAAAAAAAGGGGCTCACGCCCACGAGTGGCTCCGATCACAATGGCTCGGAGGAGGCCGTATATACAGGCGCTTTATAATCCGACTACCGTTAGGCTGCTGCTGTTGTTGTTGTTGCGAGGTATCGTCGTCGTCGTCGTCGAGGGCATTGTCAAAAGAAAGCGCCTTTTATAGCGATTGAAAACAGGCTTCTACCTTGTCTAATCGGATGTGGATATGACGAACGGGACACACACCAGGATTCGAGGAGAGGCTGTATAACGTTCTGGATTATGACACACGTATATATGATAATGGTATAATGGTATTATCAATATTAATGTATAAATATCCTTGTGCGGTTAAAAGTGAATAAATTAATACACAAATAACAATATTCATATACATTAACCCACCATTGCTATCTGTTCGACGTGACCGTCGCACGTATAATACACCTCCATTGTCGCGTAATTGCGCGTTTCCCCCCTTTTGCGCACATGCACAGATATGCGCTAATTAGTCTCGCGCAAGCGCGCGAAAATCGCCATATAGAGGGCGTGAAAGCACATCCGCCGGATCCTTTGAGTCTCTCGCGGGAAAAATCGCGATCTTCCTCTCTGCTAATGGATTCGATATCGGCTCTTCGCGGACTATCGCACACAGTTCTCTCTGTGTGTTATATTCGCGCTTATCCGCGGCGTCGGGATAACAAAGTCGCCGCTGCATTCCGGGCTTCCGGAGGGATAAAAGGCAGCTGCTTTTCCGATTTATTATTTAGGCTCGGTAAGCGAGTGCCTCGATAACCTCGCGTAAAAACAGTGATATGGATTTTATACGTTCGAAATTTCGAATTTATTACCTACATACAGCTCGTTATCGCGAAAAAACCTTTAGATACAATTTCAATCAATAATTGCTTCCTCGTCGATGCCTATTTAACCCTCCCCCTCCCTCTCGACGACTAGATCGATAATAATAATAAATCGCGCAGTCGCATTAAAAGCCCGTGTTCGACATGCCGGCGTCCGGGCAAAAATCTCCCGCCAAGCCACATCCGCGTCCGTGCACACTTGGTTCTCCCTTCGTGCAATCAGAGAGAGAGAGAGAGAGCCGTATGCAGCTATATTTCGATTCTCCGAACACGCGTTTCATCACGTCTGTATATATACTTTCTCCCTCTCTATCAGGTACCTGCATGCACATATGCATGAGTAGGAAACACTCCAAGTGCTTGTACGTGCTCGTACCGTCGGCTAAAAAGTCGAGCGACTACCGTTACTTTGAGGTTATGTTCGTTTGCAAGAGGGAAGTTTCGATCGGGTGGCGTTCAACGACTCTGCAGAGAGAGCGCGAGGTTAATCCGATTCGCAGGGACTAATTGCCATCCGATGTCGTCGCGACAGATTGAACTGCGCTGTTGTTCGACCGGTGCAGTGTGTAATGTGTTCGCGCTGAGCTCTGAATTGCCGGTACGATTACTTGGTCGATAGGAGCGATTTGGCAGGTGTGGAATGGGCTGCGAAAGCAATCGGTTTAGACATAAAGTATTTGGAGAATAACTTGGCACATCTTAGACCTATGGTTTTTAGGTTTTCTGCTAAGAGAATTCGATGTGGTCGAGAAAAAATGTTCATCTATATAGGTCGATCTCAGCACCTCAATCAAGCCAAGCATCTACACTCACAAACCAGTATATGTATAAAGTCTTCCCCTTACAGAGCATCAGACTATATTGTCCGACAGGTGGCAGCCCGGGGGGAGAGCGACACTTCCGCGCTTTGTCGTCGCGAGCGTAACAGTAAACACTATATCCTGAGGGGGAGAAGAAGAGACCGCAGTTTTCTCTCTCTCGGCTGATTTCATTCATGCGTAAATTCATATACGTGCCCGCAGCTCCCATCGCGTCGTCGCTCCGCGGTGCGAAGTTTCTCTCTATAGGTATATACCCACTCGTCGACATTGTGTGGGCGAGAGAAAGAGCTTTTACACGGCGCGACTACTGCAGCAGCTCTGCCTTGTTTTACGGAAACGAGATTTTAACGAGACGCGCGATTATGGCGTGCGATGATGACGTGGGAGCGATGTATAACTGATCCGCAGACGGTTACGTCATTTGGGGAATTACAGCGTCTAATTACGACAAATATATATACAGAAATTCATTGTAATTTAACGCCCGTATCAAAGCGAAGATGATTTAAAAACCAGAGCTATCGAGAGCATCAGTCTGATCAGAACTAAGGCACGTTCCCACGGGGGACTCGATCAAAGTTATAACGACCAGTGTGGCATTCAGCAGTAAGATAATCCTCGGCACCTTCATTACACGCTCTCCGAACACAGAGGAAAAGTCCGAACGATTATCAACAGTTTATAGTTACAGGGCGTCGTCGCGCTGAATGCCCACTACTATTACGGACAGCGTCTCCAATCAGAGATAGCCAAATTCGGACGCTCCATAGATGGACTCGAATTGCGCAATTCGCTATTGCTCTTTGTATCGTTAAATTGCCGTGTGCTAAAGCTTATTATACTCGTATATTACACACAGATGAGTGCACCTGATCGATGTCTCTGATGGGTCTAAAATATTCCCGAGTTGATTACAGCAGAGTATAGTATATACCTGACTATATCCAACGATGGTAATTATTAATATTTTACTTTTTCTCGCGCTCCAGCTGCTCCCCGACATCAAGCGAAACCGGCGCATTATCTCGCCTACTTCCCCGCGATATAATAAAGCACTGCACTAAGGCTTTATCTCGACTATAAAAAAATTTAATTTCCTCCCCGAGAGAGAGACTGTATATATCGCCGGGGCAATAACGTGCATTCCCACACACGGTTGCTTTCCTCGTTCCCGTCTAATTTTATACTTGTGCGCGAGCCATTCCGGGGATTCCCCGGACGACTGCAGCGCAGCGATTCATTGAACGAACTTATGCATACCTACGTCGTTTGGCGCACACACATTCCGCTTGACTTTGTTTCGGATCCGCCCTTGTGTATTATATATATATACGAGACAATGCTATGGGTTAGACGCTATATATGTATACATACATATAGATATATCGGAAGGGAATCTCGGTCCGGGAAAAATGACGTGTTACAGCAGGTTCTCAGTGACTTCGTTATACAGCAACTCCTCCGCTGCACTGCTGTTGCATAAATTTTATATAGACAATGGCTGGGAGGGCTGGAGCCGTGACTTTTTTTTCACCAAAAGAATGTGTTCTATACAACAAGTGTGGTGCAGTATAGCAGTAGCAGCAGCTGAGACTCTGACGTAAATAGTAGCTTTCGTCATAGCTATTTCGAGGTATATATAAGGGTATATGAAAACTCGCGGCGTTAATCCGCGCGCGCGCGCGTGTGATAAACAGCTCGTGTATGCAAATTGACCGGGAGGCCAGTAATGCGCGCCCGATACGCCCCCGCTTGCAGATGTGAAAAATAGCACTGCACGAGGACTGTGTACTAGGAATGTGGCACGTGTATTAGTTGCTTGTGTCGCTTGAGAGGATCATTGTAGCTAAAAATGTTCTTAATAACTCTGGAATGTGTCTTTCTTTTCTCCCGCGCGAGTAGACAGATTATATCAATAACGCGCTTTTGTACGATGATCTGTTGTAGAGGATATATTGTAGCCATAGATATAGGCTTCCAGATAACACAACGCGCGCAACGAATTGAATAAACCGCTATCATCTATATATACGTGCGCGACTGTCTGAATAAATTTTAAAAGTTTAAAAAACTCGCAACAGGTGTGAAAAACAATTTCCAAACTGGGCCACACCTATACCTACAAAGTTTCCAACACCGAAAACCATTATACGAAACAATAATCGACTCTGAAAAGAGTTCGAACAAGGCGCGCGCGTGCACTGGAAGTAGAATAAAAAAAAAAAAAAAGAAATGAAAAGCGAAGACAAGTCCCGGATCCTCTCTTTCGTATTATACATTCGCCGTCGTCCAAGTCGAAAACTTTCCTCGGAAGCGAACGAGTGAGAAACTCGGGCGCGAACATGCTTTCGAAGAAGAAAAAGAAGAAGACGAGCAGGACGAACAAGTGCGTATATATATAGTAACCGAGAGAATATTCATGAGCAGCGGGCCCTTACGACAATGTTCATTAATACCATTTGTCACGCGATTTAGCCCGGCAAACTATATACACACGAAACCGCGACTCACGCACGGCTCCCACGAGAGAGAGTGCAGTCGATTTATGTAACCGGCGTACAGTGTTGGCTAAAAGTTTTTCGGTGTAGCAGATCCTTCGAGGAGGTGTGAAACATTATTTTTGAGAAAATAACATTAATTTAACACGAGAGATCATGCAGTGTCGCAGTATCATCGAAACTCAATATAGCCGCGATTGACATTGATGATTAGATCCTATACGCGCGTATGTAACCAGATGAGTTTTCGCAATCTCGAATAAATAGAAATGCAACACCTCTCGGTTGGCGTTACCTTCTTGTTTTACCGGGAATACAAATGTCGCGGAGGTTATTTCCCGAGAGAGACAGAGAGAAAAAAAAATCGAAAGTATCTCCTTCCAGCGCGTCAATATGTTAATCCTCCCGGCAATAACGACTATATGTTCCATCTCGAGTGATTTACGCCTTAGAAAGTGGACACCTATCTACTCCTCCGTTTATATAATCGGAAGCATCCGAAGAAAAAAAAACAAATTTTTATACGTATCTAGATATTTTACCACAGAATTTTTTAAGCGAACTGTATTCGCGAGTCTGCTTCCCGCATTAATTGGGTCGACGCATCTCTCCCTCTCGTATGTACACACGTGAGAAGTTCGCACGCGCGTGAAGAAAATTTAACACTCGGGCACATTACGGGCCGAGTTGCATCATAATGCATATTTTCAGCCGGATTTGTGAGCCCCAGAGGCTTTTAAGCGAATGACTTTCTTTTCGGAAGCCGTAATCCGAGAAGAGACTTTTCTCTCTCTCTCTTACGTTATACATCCAGTATGGTGCAGTATTAAAATGAAAATTGAATCGAGTCAGCTGGATAATTGAAATTGAAGAAAAAAAAGGAGGAGCGACACTCGACTTCTGCACAGTAGCTGCAGAGCGGGGAAACTATTCTAAGGAATGCGCATCCGTGAGGAGAAAAGTTGGACGAACAAGAGAGAGAGACATTTGAATTCTGCTTATTTGCCAGGGAAACTCTCTGCTGAGTCCTTTCATTCGCTGTGCGGATACTAGTTTTGGTAGAGGAAAGTTTCGCACTCGAGTAGTCGGAGAGAGTGTATAAATAAGGAAACGTATTGTACATTAATTTTTCCGCGTCCCCAAATTATTATCAGTCCTATTTTTCGCATTCAACCAACGCGCGAAATTTCATTTCGGTAAAAAACTTAATCATCGCGTCAACTCTCTCGATACTGCGGTGTTTTTGTGTGGTGGTCTGAGAGAAAACTACCGGAGGACAAATTTTTTACGCGGTGATAAAGTTTGTTTGCCTTCGGCGTCGTACATTTAATATCGAGTTTTCTCTTCGTTTCGTCAGGATTATACCCAGCTTCTTTTGGTATATAGTCTCCAACAAATTATCGCTCGGACGTTTTTGCTAATCGAGTTAAGCTACCAGACAAAAAACGAAATTGAGTCATCATTGTATACGAATATTGTCCGGATCGGTGGTCAAGCAATTCTACCACTTGATTGTAATGTACCTACTCGAAAAAATATTCATATTTCCGAATATATAATATCAGCGAAACTGGGTAACCCCGATATTTCTCTCGTGAAAAAAAAATCTTCATTTTTATCAACTCCCCGCACACGCGAAGAGATTTATGAAGGAAAAGTTGCCGGTCACTTGTTTGAGATTATAAACGCTCTCCGGTCTCTCTCTCTCGTGATCTTATATACTGCGGCGGCGGTCAGGAAATTAAGGAAGATTTGGGTTGTAAAGTTGGCGAACGAGTTTATCGCCGGCTCGAATTGCCTGCGCGTATAATTAAGGAAAAATTATCGCCGGTTTAAATATGCAGCGAAATTTGTCGGATATCTCGCACAACATAGTTTCCTCAGACTGTATAGGACCGATCGTAATCAAATTTAGTCGCGGTGGCCAACTCAAGAGAACATAAATCTCAACCGAGAGAAGTATTTATTTCATTTGCCCGGTATGTGATGCAGGAGATTGGTGGACTGTACAATAAAGGGGTCAAAAATTCCTTATCAATTACGGTTATTAGTGGGCCGCAATCAGCCAGCTCATAAAGTGCGATCACCGGGAGGTATAAGAGTCGTACTTATATTATACCCGCGGTATACGAGATGAAATGTGAAAATGTAAAATTTTGTTCCCAAGTTATTTGATAACGGAAATTACGAAGATTTCAAAGTGTCCTTCGCTTAATGATATTCGGCTCGTATTATACGAAAACAGGCTCATAAAAATAATCTCTCTTGTATAGTGAGATGTATCGCCGAGGGCGGCGGCATATCCTCGAACCTTTCACACACGCGTGTATACCTATGTGTGTTATAATACATCAGGCTACTGCAACAAGCAAAAGCGAGATCGTCGTTCGCTCGAAAACACGATGATGGATCATCCCCGGCGCCTCATAGCCTCGAGGCGAGAAGATATACTTTTTCGAGAAAGCTGACTCTTACTCTGCACTATTACGCGTGAGAAAAATTCTGGCTTTTTATCACCGTCTCAGATGTGTATAATATGGAGAGCAAGTTTGATTTAATCCCTTGACTCGTTTGCATATGAGCAAAGAGCGCTTATGGTCTTACTTTTATGAAGAATGATTTCGAAATTATAGTTGGATTTACAGGTTCATTAGTTTATATAGATTAGTCTAATCGCGTGTACGGGAATTTGATTTCACTTTTCCCGAACGACTAGGTTGCACACTGCCTGCAAGAAAAATAAAAACAGTACTATATTCGCACATAACTCTCAAGCCTATATAAGACACACAAAACTATGATCCTTTAACAAATTAAGCTGAAGAGCGACTGCAGCGTCGGCCAACTTCCACTACATCGCTCGAGGTGTCAAAAGCTCAAACTCGAAACAAAGCCGGCGATCCCTCACGTACGCAATGTACGACACGGCACGAAACTATACTCGAATGCGCGGCACGCGCGACGCGCTCTGTGTCGCATAATTATACGCCGCCGCTGCTGTCTGCTTTATTCAAAAAGTTCGTGTAATGCTTCTTACGCTTGACAGCATATGTATATACCTGAAATGCCGGAGAACGAGAGATATGAAGCCGAGAGGCTTAGGCGCGAGGCTTAGGAAACACAAAAGTCTGGAGTTGTTTTTTTTTAAGAAGAAGAAGAAGAGGTTTTATAGCCGCTCTACTGTCGAGATGAAGTTTTTTCTCATCTCGTGTGCTCTAGTTACGCTCTGGTACGTCTTTTCTTTTTGCTGAATTTATTTGTGAAGAAAAAAGAAATTAATTCACCAATCGCTCCAGACGCTTGTGCATATAGGTATAAGACGTGTCTACGGAGACTTTTCTCGCGCCAGAAAAATGAACCGTTAGAATCGACGTCTCGCGACGATGCTCATCAATATTCCATTGCCGGCGAGGAATATATTCCGGTTTTACAGGAGAGACGAGCGGTGACTGTTTTTTGCGTGCGATATTTCGGACGCGGCCACTGATTAACGTTGATCGGCTAATTGGTCTCGCTCGCGAGGATAATCACCGGCGACGTTTTTGGATTTCGGAAGATTTTCGTTTACGGGAAACTGTCGTTCTTTTTCTCTCTCTCTCTCTCTCTCTCTCTCTCTCTCTCTCTCTCTCTCTCTCTCTCTCTCTCTCTTCGTTGGCTTGTATAACGGTGCAGTGACGAGTACACTCTTTAAAATTAAGTGGAATTTTGTATATATTTTCGTTCCATTCAGACGATGTATTTACGATTGCACAACAACAGGAGGTGCGAAAGTGTGTTAATAAAAAAAATAATATACAGCTCCATTTATATGCGCGACTGCGTCGAAGCTTTGTTGAACTATTCCACTTTGCGGCAAATGAAAAAAATGCTTTTAGTATGCATTGTCTGCATTTTATTTCATTCATGCGCCGCGAAGAGTGTGGTATTGCAAGCGGTATTGTAGTAGAATGTGTGTTAAGAGGCGAGCGCGTACTAAAAATTTTTCGTGTTGGATTTTAAAAAACTCACAGAGCCCTTTTTTTAATTCTCGGGGCTGGTTTTTTAAAAAATTTCCTTTCAGTATATTAATCGAGGACATTGAAGCTGCACCGCGTGTACTTCTCTTAGAAATCAACAGGATCCAATTAGTATATTATCGGGAAAGGAAGCCATTAAACTCGTCAATCGCGAGTATAATTGCAGCCTCTATACTCTCCCAATATCAAAACGCGCGCTGCAATCACCTCGACATCTTTGTTCTTGCGATCGGGTTCTCCTATTACGCGTATAAATCGAAAGAAAAAAGTCAAGGCAATTACGTGGAAATCTCAACACAAACCTCCATAATTAAGCGTCGAAATCAAATCATCGGTATATTACGCGAAAGCGAGTCAGACTCCAAATTCACCTCTGCAATGCGGGGCCGCCTCGATCGGGTGTAATAATTTCCGTCTAAATGCAAATACCCTCGGCCGCATGTAGAGAAGTTATCCGGGTGTGTCTTTTTTTTTTTTGCCCATACAGGTAATATACCTCAGCTGGTCGGGAAAGCGGAGCATTCGATTACGTTCGTGGTCCAGTGCGTGCGCGTATAATTAATTAACCGCAGATGCAGCCTATGCGAGCGTCGAGCTTATGATAAAGTTCTTTGCGGATTCCTCTCGAGTTGAATCGTCTTTTGGAGTAGCGATAACATTTGAAATTGTAATAATGAAAAAGAAAAGTATAATCTATTCGAGGAAAACAGTCATACAGACGACTCTTATACTTCGTATTAAATGTATATATACGCTCCGCTCGCTTGATCACAGCCGGCGTAATCATCGTCCGCCTCGTCGCAATCATAATCATCGTCAGAGAGCTGAGAGCTCAGTAGGTATAAATATATCCACACACGTGATCGTAAAATCCGCGCACGAGTCGGGTATACATATATATAAAAGAATATATCCCTCTAATCCGCCGCGCCTCGTTTTTGCGCTGCACACACATATATATATATATATATAGCTACAAGAAGCCCGGAGAGTCATCCTCGTTCGTCGAGACTCTTTCGTCGTTTTTCTATGCAGCGCACGAGGAAGCGAAAGGTTGCTGCTGCAGCTGCTGCTGCTGTCGCTCCGCGACGATTCTCCACGCTAACGAGTCTATTACGTCAGCGGTCGGGTTAGTTACGCCGCGGTGCGGCTGCTGATTCTTGCGACGAGGCGTCGTCCTCGTCATCTCGAGGAAGTGAGCTCGATTGTGGTCGGACACGATTTTTGAATTTCCCGCTGCGTATTATATGATGTCCATTAATCTTGAAATTCAACTTTTCCGGCTGTATTATAGGTTATACAAGCTCGTGAATTGATCTCTCACTTTAAAGGATGGACGATTTAAAGGGAAGAGGAGAGGTGGAATCGAAAAGTTGAATTCTGATGGTATAATACAAGTAGAAGCGGGGAAATCCGATGAATAGACGCGAGAATCACAAAGCCGGAGATTAATCTTCGTGATCCGGCAGGTGGCGAACTGGATCCGCTCCTCCCACTTGACTCGTGTGTGTCTGAGTATAAAAGTAAATGTCTTTGTGTGTGTGTGTGTTTTCTTGAGCTCAGGAACGATTTTGAAGCTCACCGACGACGTTCTTTTCCAATTGTCGACTTATTCCATTCAATATAGATTGATTCCACCAGCTGAATCTCAGTTGTCGCAAATTATCGTAAAAAATCCATACGAATCCAATTCCACACATCACGACACGTCTCTCGGAACTGTGTCACACAATTGAATTGCCGAGTCCGGCGAATTCCAAAAACCACTTGCTCGTAAAGCTCCCAAATACCGAAAAAAGGGAACAACCACTGCGAGCTATTATCCATAAGACGCATAATAGAAAAAAAAAGCGGAAAGCACGCCTCGCTCACAAGAGAAGCCGACGCGAGGGGTCTTTGGACTCGCATGTGACTGCAAATAAGAAGAGAGAGAGAGAAGCGTTAGTCGCACCTGGCTCTCGGCAGCTATAATGTGTATAATATATACCTGCCGCCGCTTCTTCGTTCGAAGCTTCTTTCGTCCTTCCTTCCATTGTCAACGAGATCTGCCTCTCTTTTTCTCTGAACGACACTGGCCTCCGTGGGTTACGCCCCTGCGCGAGACATACAAGTGCCTATATACTTGGCTTCTGTCTCTCCGTCTGGCGAAAATAAATTCTTTTTTGAAAGACAAGTTCTAAGGCTGCTGCTATATATCGTTCGTTTATTGCCAGTTTTAATCATCAGGCTTTTATTAAAATGTGTTTTTGAGAGATTTACACATATGCTAAAGTGCACAAAAGTCTGTCGAGTAGGCGAAATGATTCTCTTTGACGCAGAGAGGGATGACGCTTTGGCTGGTAGTCGCGGGCAAAAGTTTTAATGTCCCCGAGGTGATTATCAAACTTTTCCCGATATACCCGGTGCAGCAGCAGCCGTCCGAAACTGAATAAAACTTTCCCCCGCCGCCTACACACTGAATATATTTACGCAATCGATCTCGAGCTGGCGAGTTTATAATTCAACGCTTTTTTCGCACACATAAGTATACAAGATCTAAGCGAGAGAGTAAGTATATAAGTAACATCCGAGAAATCACGGACATTTAGCAGGCACGCAATATTTCTTCCCACTCTTGTGTGTAGCTATAGATATAAATATAGCATATATATAAGAGAGGCATTAGCTTCACTCTCTTGCGTGTGCGGCCTTTTCTTGCCTATTCATCCCGGCGTTCTGGCATGAAAAGTGCGCACGGAAATTCCGGGCTTTGTGCTACCGCGCAAGCTAGGAAGGAAGCCAGTCGCATTTTCAAGACACAGAGCTGGAGGGGAAAGGTTCCTCACTCTCTCTCTCTCTCCCTCGGTCTCCGTGTGTATTTTTGGTCTTAACGAGAAATTGTTAAGACGCGTGCGATTATTTTAAATGCGCTTAATCATACAGCACACGAGGCGAAAACGAAGCGCGATATGATGAAAAAACAAAGAGCATCTCGGCGGTTTATGTGATATGCCTCTTTGAAATTCCGCGCACGAAGCGCACATACGTACAAAGAATATAATTACGATATCGTATACACGTGTATGTAAGTGCAGACTCACTGCTGCTGCAGCAGTTGAGGCTAATCGTAAATCCGCATTATCCGGACATTAGAACAGCAGCGTGTAATCGTCAAAATTACAGCGGCTGGCATTAATCAGAGGCTGCTGCTGCAGGCGCGAGAGGAGAGAGAAAAGTTGCCAACTTATATACTCGTTGTATGTTCGGCGCCGCATTTTGTGCGTTCCGAAGCTCGTAATTTCAATTAGACCGCGAGAGGATTATCCGATTATATTCGCTTTTGTTTTTTTTTGGGATCCAGAGGTGGCTAAAACACACTTGTAGCCATAATCCAGAGATCGATCATCGCGACCAAGGTCCACTTCACGAGTCCTTGCGTACTACACACTGAGTCATCGAATTCGCAAGTCTATCGTAAATCTTCGATCGGATAAGCACCGTCGCGACGATCCAGAAGCCTACGCGCTCATAAACGCGCCGAGACGATCCGCAAAAATCGCGGTTCGTTTGCGTATGCGGCATAGAGTCGTAAACGTCACGCGCTTCGATCGATGCGTATCGTGTTCTTATATACGTGGGTGTGTTTGTTAAGGAAAAGGATTTTTTTTTTTTGTAAACTAGTTTTTTCTGAAAAATTTCAAACTAACTTTTCGTACATACACGAGATTTTCATTAGTGAAATACACATACTCTCGAGTTATTGGATATCCTAATTGTGCAATAGATATAACTAACGATAGGGAATATTTCACGCACAGCTTGCCGGTCTGATTAGAAACCGTTATTCCTCTCGGAATATTAATTTTCGGTATATAGATACAATACACGAATTTATGGCTGTAGATTAAGCTCGCATTTGGAAAATAATTTATTCACAACTGACCGCTGAAATAATATACACATCATGTGCATGCACGTGCGCGATTACTAATTTCGTCATTTGAGATACATTACAGAGATCGACGACTGGCGGGTATTTAAATTCCACACAACGGAATATATATAGCAGTAGCTCAAATCAAGCAAATTACACGCGTATATCGCACACCAAGACACGCGGCGGCGGCGGCGGCGGCGGTTAGTAATAATTAAAATTAGCCACGGCGACACGCTTATTATTTTCACTTTTTGCCTCCGATCTGCCCACAGGAGTCTCGTGCTAAGAAGGAGGCCCTTTCCGCCGCTGCGCGGAGAGAATCGGAGAGCTGTAAGAGAGAGAAAAAACGGCCGGAACGTCGTAATTCTGCCTGCCGACGTCGACATAGGTGGTCTTGACTGCTGCAAATCGTGACTTTTTCGTGCGATGCTCTGTGTATAGCTCTCGGCTTATATATTTGGTAAACGATATTTCGAGAAATCGCATCGGATTAAAAATCGATTTAAATTGGACTAAAACCTCCCAGCACGAGCGGCGACGTCAAAACAATAATAATCTCGAAAAACCTCCTACAGCTTCCGGTACGCTATAAGCCATAAAGTCTCCCGCTGTGCGAACAGGTTGCCGCCGCCGCACCGAGAGATCGTTCCTCTCCCGACCGATCACGTTTCGGAGGCTATATACCTCACCTGCGGAGAGATGTAACATACACACACATACATACAACAGCGGCATCATATCGGCAAAAGCCACACGGAGTCATTGCACCCTCGGCTTCTTCATTCGGAATTCGCGCCTCAAGGCCGCGCTCTCTCTCTCTGTTGCGCTTGGGATTCCTGGCTAATTCGATAATTCGAGGAGCCGCGGGTGAGTGCGTGAACGAGCGCCGATTTTAGGGGAATACAATCGTTTTCTCTCTCTTATGGGGATCGAAACTTTCTGCTTTGTACATCGAGGATAATTTTTATTTCCCCGGCTGCAGAGAAACGATATATATATATAAGACGCGATCGCAGTATTATTATCGAGAGCGGAAGCCAGAGAATATACGCCAGCGGCCGGTCATAAAATCGCTGGCACCGTTCTCGAACCGAATATAATATATCCGTATCCCATTCGCAGAAGAAAAAAAACGCTCGCCTTACATATACCTATACTAAACGGGGCAAAATTGAAAATTTTTCGCCTCTGCTCGTAAATAATCGACCGAAGCTCGCTGAAACCTCGCAATAAAAACGTAACGACAATAGCTCTCGAGCGGGTTATATGCGCGAAAAAAGTGCCTAATTAACGTGTATACACTCCAGTGCGGTAATGCGCGCGTTAGTAGGTCAAGCCCGTGCGCGAAAGGCTGTGTGTGTATATATATAGATATCTTATAAATATATGTGCACGAACTCGTGACTCGGAGTAAGAGCAAATCGCTGGATAACCGATTGCTCACGATTTTCCAAAGCCATGTGTGATGTGGCTCTCTCAGCTTTCCATATAAATGTGTTACTTTCCGGGTCAAACGCTGAGATGCCGATTATTCTTTGGGGAATATCGGGAAAGCTGTGTGATGTCGCGAAAGGTGAAAGCATCGTTTTCTGTCTTTGTATAATGTGTTATTATCGACTGATTTTTTTTACATGCGATCGAGTGAAAGGAAAGATGCGAGACTACCGAGATCGGCTATACTTTTTTACTCGAAGGTTAACTCGCGGAGAGGAGGTTGGAGGGAAAATGTGAGAGGGTATTTCGTGTTATTGTCTTAAAAAGTGGCTAATTATACGAGTGGCTTGCGTAATCCAGAACCAGAGTGCGGCTCGATTATTATCGCGTAAATCTGATGCGGGCATTACACCTACTTTGATCGTGACCAATTTCGACGATCGATTGGCTGCTGATTTTGAAAATTAGGTTGGCACGATTGTATATTAGAAACTATTTTTTCCCAACACTCGATGCACGATCTTTTCGCGCTCGCGGTAGACGTAGATATAGATATGTAGATAAATTGTAGGATATACATACTTTCACGCTGTGTATCGAGGTATATGATATAGGTACGTACCTGAAACAGAGAAAAAAAAGAGAACAAAAATTAGAAACCACTTTTCTCAAGAATCACAGCTATAAAGCCGTTCGCAGCAATGTATATAAACGGCAGATTCATTGCTTCTTCGCAAAAAAAATTGGCAATTATACGCAAAGATTTCCATTTCATAAAAATAACCGAAGAATCAGAGCGTCAGAGGATTTCTCCTCTCATCGTGAAACTCGCCGAGTTTTCGTTTATATTTATGTGTATAAATATACGCACACACACACACGAGAGAGTCCAGCGCACGCGATGAAGTTATAATAATTCAAGCGTCTCTCTCTCTCTCTCACGCGATGATGCACTTCCGCGTCGCCGAAAAACAGATTGAGTCGTCTTTACGAGAGAGCGCGCGGTATAATTTTTCAATATTTATTCGTCAAACTTGTTTACCGCGCGCGGAAGAGAACGAGGAGGTCAAAATATAATACATATACTCATCCTCGCAATATTCACTCGGAGAGACTATATACGTATAATTACGATCATTACAAATCGAATACGTCCATCACAAGTGAAAAACATGACAGAGCCGTTCCCCCGAAAAATTCTACAAATTCCTACAACACTCATCGCTTCGTCCTACACACATCGAAATCGAGCATGAGAGAGAGAGAGAGCCTCTCTCAAGAGAGTCGCGCATGTAACGGTCGTCGTCGCTGCTGCTGCTGCTGCTGGCCTCCTTTTCGTTCTCCGGCGCGTTCTTCTGTGTATGTATATACAGATATACACAGAGAGAGACCTTTCGATTCTCTCTCTCCTGCGCATAACTGTACATAGCCCCCGAGAGACTCCTCCATGTGTGTATATGTATACGCGCCGAAAAAGCTTCGAGAGATAAAACCGGTGAGAAGGAAGAGAGAGACCCCGTGTGTCTATAGACCCAGCAGCAGCAGCAGCAGCAGCCAATGTCGATTTCTTTCGATGCCCAGGTGATGCACGTGCCGTAGTTAGAGATGACGACGGGTAACGAAGTAGCCCGGCTTTTATCTCTCTGCTCGATCGCAATAAGAAGGAGGAGGAGAAAGTGAGATTATTAGTGAGTGGGCTCTGCAGTAATATCCTCTGCGCTGATTGTTTAACGAATCAATAAGCGCAAAGGGACATCTGAATGGGGATCGGTTAGCGGTATCGTTGTGTTGTTGGACTTGTTTTTACAATCGCTTCCTTATGCTGTATGTACACACACAAAGCATCCCACACAGCGATTCAGACTTAGTTTTCTCATGGAGAGAGAGAGAGAGAGAGAGAGAGACGTGTACGGCGTGGAATTATAACATTTGCCAGACGCGTGTATGGACAATTAGAACATATAGCTTTCGAGGCGCACCAGACTACGTCGACGACTCACGTTTGTATTATATGGCATTTAATTTAATGCCGAGAGAGGTTTCATAAGCCAAGGTTAGATATCATTGCTGAACTGCATTCGTGACTCGGTCGCAATTTCACTGAGTCGTCGTGAATATATTTTATTGCGCTTTTATATATACCTTCAAGTGAGATGGTTCTTCGCGCATTAGGTAATAGAGATCTCGATGCTGTGCAGTTGTACTTACTATATAGAAGATGGACGAAAAATTATTTTTACACGGTTGCGCAGCCAAATACTATATACGTCGATTTGTATGTAGATTTATGCATGAGAGAGAAGAAAATAATTGAATTAGAAGAGCCTTTCAAGTTTCCAAATCCAATCGCTCAGCTATATCTTCAATCATCAAACGTTGTAATAACGAAGCCACTTGAGAGACTCGTGTCCCTAATATTCGAGACGTGTATATAGGTTATATACATATATCCGATATATGCGCGCGATAAATCGAGGCAGAAGAGCAGGAAATCCACGTTACACGACTGCTGCTGCTCCAGTAACGTCACTCCTTCGGTTAACCTCGAGACCGGCTTTTTTTTATCTTTTATACTCCTTTTCCCGCTCCCGCGACGACTGACTTCTTCACCTCGTTCGTCGGTCCGTTAAGTCGACACCTTTATATAGATCATCTCCAGAAGTTATACTACTCAGCGTGTGTCGAGTGTAAGAATTTCCTTGCATTCGACTCGCTTTCGCAACAATCGCCCGGGATTTTCCGAGCTAGAACCGACCGAACAGAAAATTAAACTGTCGTGTCGCGTTGGATAAGCCGGAGATTTGATAGCCATACACAGAGGATGAAAGAGTCGAGCGCCGGTGCAAAATGAAAATCGATACCGGACTCTCTCTCTCTCTGTAGATGGCGCTGCGCACGTGCGCGACATAACCTATAATTTTCCGCGAGATTGGCTTACTCTCTCTTCAATCTCCGGACGCGCGCGCACGTCTTTCGCTGCCGCTTTAATATCTCGCGATAATCTTATATTAAATGTTGGGACTGAAGCGAGAGATGATCTGTTCGAATGCTTGTGCGATGCGGCGCATATCCACATAACGGTTTCGGATTAAACGCGTGCGGTGTCCTATTATTTATCGCGAAATTATTCGGAAGCGATTGTTGAAAAAGTTTCGAGCTGCAGTGTAGAGGAAAAACAAGACACTATGTCAAGAGATGGAGAGAAGATTTAACGATGGCCATCGGATTTACATATTATCTCTCGCGAGGTATCGCGCAAACTTATATGAAACGGCGCGGCTCTCCTCACGAAAAATATTTTTCCAACAGCCGCGTCGCTTAGTAATTCTCTTACGAGCGTCATAACAGTAAAAGTCGCGAGAGAGCGACGATTGCAACTCATCAACTCGATCGAACGTCTGCTGCTGCTGCTGCTGCAACGCGGCACTAAAAATCCTGTTTTTGAACTCCCCTGAGAGACCGGAAATTCCACTCGCGAAAGCGTGCGCCAGTCGAAGAAAGCAATGCTGTGTATTTGTGTCCAGAAAGGCAAATATTTTTGTGTTTGTAACAAAGTTTTTGCAACTTTCGAGCTAATTCTGAATTCTTATACAATACATCATGCGCCGCGTCAGGTGTGAACTCGATTTGGACGTTTCGGTTGATGAATGTGAGCGAACGAAACGAAAGTGCATTTGCGTGCCGTCATTAGAATAAAACAGAGATAACGAGTATTTACTGCTGTTTATAATTCGCTTGTATGTTTACTCGGCATATACAGATATATTAGCCTAATGAAAAAAACGAGACGCAGAGACGGCGAAAGTTTCGCCCGTTTCAACATTCAAGGCTAACGATGGACGATAAGTCTCTCTCGTGTGTATTATGGATCGCTGAGTTAAAGTCGAACAGTTTTTAATTACACGGGCGAGGCTTGCATTTGGTGTTGTTAAAAAGAAAAGAAATTTTTTTCACGAGATACCTTATAACTCACAGCCGCGTGACAAAAGCGAATAGAAAATAATGATTCAAGTATACATACATACCTATATCACAATTAAAAAGTTTGATTGCGATCCACTCGAAACAGGATATTTATACTGCGCGCAACTTTCTTCAAACTCTCTCGGAACAAGCAAGCCGTCGTCATTGTTCCGGAAACGGACAGTGCGCGCTGCAGCTGATTTGATTTCGCGAAAAGTAATTTAAGCTCGTGTCGCACACACATCCAGTTTCGTCAGAAAATACTTTCTCTCAGCTCAAAAAAAGCGGCACGTGAGAACATTAAAAAGGCAAAACTCATCCTCTCTTATTTTCAAAGAGCAAACGAGGCGGAAAACAAGAGTGAGAGAAAGATGACACGCTCCAACACCTCGTAGTCAAAACATACTTCTTCTCTCTGTATATTTTATAAGGTAAATACATATATACATACAGATAACCCACCCGCTACGGACACTCGACTCTCGACGAATCAAGACAAAAAAGCCGACGAAGACTGTGTGTGTGTGTGTGTACTATAAGAAGAGCAAGACAAACGATGAGAAGCGCGAGATAAGGTGCTGCACCTGCGCTGCGTCAGCTGCTGTCGGTGTATACGTATATAGTGTGTAACGGACCGTTTCTCTCGACCCGTGTATATTCGTGTGTTGATATCGCATGCTCTGTTAATAAAATTGTGATGCGCGATCAAATTCACCTGAAATTTTATTTATTTTTTTCTAAAATCGTTAAATTATTACGATAATTGAACGATTAGATAGTTAATTTTTACAGCTGTGCATTGTACACCTTTATGACGACGGCAAATTAGACGGCCAATTATACCGTTATACACAAATTACTCCATTTTTTCACGACGACCGAATCGCAATAAACTTTTTTCCAGCTCGCGGACCATTAATTCTCGTTTCTCATGCTAATTCGCAGTATAAGAGAGCGGAAGCCGTACCTATATATAATGAAAACTCGAACCGATCGGAATTAGAAAACTAATCGAAGGCCATTTTTGACACGCACGTAAGGGTACTTGAGTTTGCGAGCTGCGCACGTGTTGCATGTGCGGCTAAAAATGCGACTATGTATATATATATAGGTATAGGAAAAAATTAACGAAAAATAATGGTATCGCCGTCACTTTGCGTGTAACACCGACAAATCGACGATTTATTCTTGGCGGCTCGCGAGCGCGAACGTTATCTTGAATTTAGATCACTCTATTAAGCGCTGGAATTTACATAAAAGGAACTTTTTCTGAGACTCTCGGAGAGACGAATGACTGGCTAGACGTGCGAAGACGACGTGGATTTGCGTGTGGTTATCTGCTTTATTGTTACAAGTGTTATTTGATTCGATGATATAGTATATTTTGAAAAAGCTATAAAAAGCGATATTTTCTCTATACTTTCTAATATACTCATTATTCGCAGATACCAGAATTTTCACGGATGCGTGTGAGTAAAATTACGTTTAGTATAGGAGGTCTAGCAGTAGTCGCGTGCATCAGCAGCTACATCAGCAGCAGCAGCAGCAGGCACTTTACAGAAGCGCCGGATGAGCCGGTGTAATTACGATAATTCTTTGCAGGAACGACTCTCAGGTAGGGGAAATCCGAGAAAACGAATGCGGAGAAAAGAAAATTGAAAAAGAGCTGAGGAGAGGAGAGCTGATGTATACAGGGTAGAAAATGACGGCTATACTATACTGGATTTACATTCTCCGAGAAAGAGAGAGGGACTAGTTTTTCAATACTGCAGTCGTGTGACCCTATTTTTTACGGAGAGTAATTAAAGAAAAAATAATAATATTATCGTGAGATACTGCGTGAATAACTCTCTCTATCATTATTGAATTATGCAGGATCCGAGAAGGATTACATTTAATAGGCTCATTATATACGCCGTTGCGTAATGATACAGCCGTCGTGGAGTGAAGACACATTCAAATCGGAAATAGCAAAAGAAGTAAAAGTAGCGTGACACGAGCGGAACACGTTGAGGAAAAAAGCACATCGGAGAGGAGATGTAAAAACAATGACGCGAGATCGAGAAGAGAGTATACACACGTATATTCACTATATGGCGACGTCTGAATCGCCAGCTCATTACTCGCGTCGAGGCGCAAGAAAACGGAAAAACGACGGGACCTGCCTCCGCCGCATGGGCGGCGATCTTTATTAAATGAGCCGCTCGTTACGCGAGTCGGCTTTGCACTTTTTGCGTGGGATATAAGAAGGAGGGAAAGCTTTTGCTGAGATGGTGTGTGGATCGGGAGAGCGTCGCTTCGTCGCCGATGGATTGAGATATATATATATATATATTTTAGGAACTATACAGTTTTGTTCGCAGTTCCTGATGATCATAGCAACGGTTATTAATTTTTCACGAGAGTTTCATTTCTGATGAAATAAAAACAAGATACAATGCGATCGATTCAGCCGGAAATACGCGTATTAAAAATGATTAAACGCATTGAATTAAGATCTGCAGTCGTAAAGTTATACGAAATTACCATAAGTCAGCTGGTTTTTCCGATTACCGCGTAAAGCGAAGTTTACAACGATTTTACCGCAGTTCAATGCCTTCTTTTCCCTCTGGTGTGTATTAAAAGGAGTGTCAGTAGATGCTAAAACCGAATAGGAGGGAATTCGGAGCGCGCGCGCGCGCGCGCGATAAAATTTTTACGCCGAGAAAGCGCCTAGTAAAGTGTAAAAAAAGTAACGCAGATAATACGATCCTAGAATTTATACTTCCCATTGCCGTAAGACGCGGTTATACGATCACTGTAAAACCACTGGAAAAAGAAGGTCTTTCTCTCTCTGCAGCGCGTGAATTTTAACACCACTTTTTCCCCAAACTCATACCATTCGTTTTGCGTTCGTCGATTAAATATAAGAGAACCTACGATAATATGCTCCTAACCTCAAAAGCCTCTGTAGCCCCGCATCAGCAGGTGAGCGGAAATCCTAACTGTACAATGAGATAGCCGTGCAAAAATCCGCGGCTTTTAACGCAAATAATAGACTTCGTATATAAAATAGGACGACGGAGAGAGGCTAAGAAGAAGAAGAAGAGGAAGTTTGAATGCCTCGATCGGCTGTTTTGTGTTTTGGAGCTTCTTTTGCGCGGTACAGTTCGAGATGGCTGAGATAAAGAATTTTACGGTATGTTGTGGATTTGGGTTTAGAGTGTATTAACTCCGGTTCTTGCATAGTCGGTATATAACTACCCGGGATTGCTGTCACTGGGTTAATAACGTATTTCAGTAAACAAAACTGAAGTATTGTCTTGGCAGACCTAATTTCATCCAAAAACCGAAAAATCCTTCCAAACAATCAAAGCTTCACGCTTCGTTAAAGACGTTCGAAAAGAGAGCAAATAAACAATCCGCACGCGCATTAGCAGCGCAAAAAGCTTAAGAGCAGCAGCTCCTGAGCAAACTCAGCGCAAAAAGCCGTGCTCTTTTCTCTCTCGCCAAATAAAAATGTGTCCGCGCGCAGGTATAGCCTCTCAGCAGCAGTCATTAACGGCCATTTACATCTCACTATCGACTCGCATCGCTCTCCCGGCGTGTGTGTGTGTGACTCCCCGTGACTCTATATACCGAGAAAAGTCGCAGCTTTTAACGAATGCACGACAAAGAGAAGAGAAAAAGTTGCAGCGCGCTCGCTCCGAGAAACAAAAGTGAGCACACGTCCCCCGCTTTTTCCGAAGCGACAATTAATTAAAAGCCGAGGCTCGATTTCCAGGAGGAAGTCGCCGGTCTCCCCGCTATATATTTCCCTTTAAGTTCGCATAAAAATACAGAGAGAACTGGTCCAGCGCGTGCAATAATTGTGAAACCCGCGCCGGTGAGATGCGCAAAAACGCGGAGAGAGACACACGGCAGTTCACCTCGAGTCGAGTGACTGTATAGATGGTGGGGGGAGAGTCTCAGGCGACGACACGTGTAGTTTTGTTTTCTGGAGAAGCCGAGACGCGCGACTTTCTTTGAAGAGAGCCACATTTGCATATTGGGCAGGTTTGCACTCTCCGCGCTGCGTCTGCGCATGTGAGAGACTCCTTTTTGTGTGCTGCTGCTGGTCTCGATTCAGCTGCTGATGCATATACACGCAAAGCCACACTGCTGTTGCGGCTTTGCGGACTCTGCGATGTGTGTATTTTGAGAGAGCTGTGCAGGTGCAGAAATGAGCTCTCAAGAACCGGCGCTGCTTCTTGCATTGTGGCTTTGGTCCTGCTCTCTCTCTCTGGTATCATCAGGCTCCTAATATTTCTCGCGTGTGTGAGAGGAGCTTTTGTGCGATTTTGAAAGGAGTTAATTTTTTGTGTGTCAGTGTTATTCAGGACAAAAAAATTGCTTTTGGATAATACAAATAAATGTGTATACCGACGTATAACTGATTAATTCGGTTGGGGTTACGAAGGCGAGCGAGACATTAACGACGATGACTCGTACAGGTATATATATACACTTAGCTGCCTTGAAAATGATCGATTTTACAGAGCCGTAAAAGTAAAAGTGAAAAAGAGTGCAGATGTATGAATCATTGATTTCGAAGCACATTAGCGTCGCAGAGTCATCGAAAATCCCTCACAACAATCGAGTATATAGTATGACAATCGTGACATACAATATAATATATAATGAAATCAACGTCAAGTGACATTGCGTAACGTCCCGACGACGACCTAACCTACAAATGCCGTAGCCTCAAAAACGCATTCTGCTGACGAGATCACTATACACGATATAATAACAATAATAACGAAAAGAAAAACGCGCAACAACACGCGCGCTTGCGTTCCACATCGTCATGCCCATTGTTTATGACTTTCTAATGGCCCACAGCGTCACCGCCGGCTGCATGTATCCACGCACACGCACATACATAACCTATAATGCAGCTTGTACACACATAGCGTTGAGATTTTCCAAGCAGAGAGACGTCCACATCCTATCTGAAGATTCGATCGGGATGAGACTATAGCACCGGCCGTCTCGAGTATAGTTCTATATATCTATTGATAATTATCGCTGTACACCGAGGAAGAGAGGCAATTTACGCGTTCGAATGGTCTCGCAAGTAATTGCTGCTCTCTCTCTCGCGCGCGCACATGCCAACGCCCGCGGATGGGAATCGCAGTGCTTAGCGCAGGTGTGGAGCATCCGATTTCGCTCATTGATACGAATCTCCCTCTGTTAGTATCTCTCTTTTCTTAATTTCCTGATGACTACACTTCGGACCTTCGGATACAATTAGCCGCTAGATGGCGCGCGTCATTCGGAATAACCCATTACTGAAAAAGCAGTGACTAATGCAAAGGTGAAAAGCATTATGAACGCATCTCCATGTATAGAAGGAATTTTTTCGTCAGCCCACGCAAACGTTCCATTACCATACATAACATCCACGGACGAGTTTTTCAAATTACAGGCATCCTATAAATAAACCTCTTTCTCTCTCTCTCTCTCAAAGCACTCGCGCACCAAGTATGTAATGCGCGTATACACGCATTAACGCACCTATGCATAGATGCATGTGCTGGAAAGAGTCCGTAGCAGCATATATAAGCCAGTTTGTTTCAGCGCTGTGACAGAATCCATTTTAGATTTTTCCACCTGGCAAAACCCACTGCCGGTTGATGCAAGTGTCTGCTGTATATGTGTGTGTGCAGAGAGCCGGTGCAGTGCTCGGAAAAAAATTAGCCTTTTTCACAGCAGCTCGGCTATAATAATTCACGCACGGGAATGGCTGCTGTTGCTGCTGCTGCCTCCCCCTCCTCCTCCTCAGCCCGAAAAAACGACGACGTCTATAGACTCTGACATATACAATATCGGCGCGTATATAGGCACACACAGCCGATAGCGATCGACAAATTCCACCAGCGGTGTAAGTACGTTGTAGCTGCCTTTCATTTCGCGTGTAGCCTTTAATAATATTAGAAGGTAGTGCACGTATATGCCATGTGGCTATACATATTATACGCATTGTATATTGAAACTCCAATCAGAAATATCAATCGGCTCTCCTCGACGCGACCAGTTTCGATCGATCAGCAATGAACTTGCGGAGTAGCGCAATTAGCGAAAGCCGTCACGTACATACATACATACGTCCCCCGCCCGCGGAAAAGTACGGCGAGTTTTCCCATTTACGCGCCAGACACACACTTACGTTGTATAAGCAAATATACGAGTATAGGCACGTCGTGTCGGGGAAAAAAAATTATAGTTAGTTGCAATCCGTGACACCTTCGGTTAACCGGTGTATAAATAACTAATTGCGGGACACTAGCGAGATTGAAGGACATCACCTTTCGGAACTGCATTGTTCGAGCGAGAGGATTGATGGTGAAGAATAACCGACACGGCACTTTGGGATTTCAATGTCGCGGACTTTCGAGAGGACTCTTATATATGTGTGAGAATAGAAAACTGCTGATGGATGTTTTATGAATACGAGTACATATATAGCTGGGGGAAAATCTCCTTGTGTCTACGCCGTAAATTATAGTCAAACGAGCTCTAATAGAAAATACTAACAACGAGTTTTCTCGCATACCTAATGCGCTTCCATATCAGGAGCCGTAACTCTCCTCTCTCTCGTGTGAGGTTAATGAATTATCAATCTCCCCACGACTAATACGTTAGATAAACAAATAATTACCAACGATTTTCTCCGTTGCGTATTTGCATCACCGTCTCTTATATAGTACCCGTTGAAGAAGAAACAGAATCGCATAGAGGGCGCTCGCGAAAGCGCGTATTCATCGTCAAAGATACTTACACCTGCGGTGAAAAAACAATCCACTGACGCATATAATCGTGATACGAGAAAGTATATACGTATCGGTTCAATTAAAACGTGAGCTCTCTCGACTGTTACATCAAAATTACGTTCATATAGCATAGCGCACAAAGGCAAGTCGCGAGTCGATGGACTGTGAAATATATTCAATTAAAATTGCAGCCGATTGATTTTGCGCGACGAGGAATATATTTATCGGCTCGACTGTTCGCAAGTCGCTTAATTAGACGAATTTCGGAGATTAATAGTCGCGCGATTAATCGCGAAAAATAAATCGTTGCTCTATTGATCAAACAAAAAAAAGCTCATATTATAATAAGAGAAAATAACGCAGGACTCATTAATCGAAATATATAAAGTATACGTAATGCGTGTGGGCACAGACTCGCGCGCTTCGAAAATTAGAACTGGATTGTCGCGGAAAAAATCCATCCGATACTCTATGCACACACGTATCTCTTATGCGAACGTTCGGATTTCAGTCCGAACGATACGGAGGTGTAGAAGTAAGAAACTCGCTTCGATATATGCATTTTTGCCTATTTTCCGAGTCGACGCTCTCCGAACAATCTAATTTTCATAAATTAGATCGGGAGGCGTAATGACGATTGTTTGAATATGCTAATCTGGGGAAAAATTGTATCGCTATAATAAAGAAGATATGCCGCGAAATTTATTTCACTTCGACTTTTGCGACTAATAGCGCGCCGCGCGTTTCCTTACTATCTGACTTTTCCGATCGCCGGGCATGAATATTTATGAGGTGAAATATTCAATTAACGCTGCTTTTTTTTCTTGTAAGCAGTCTGTACAATTTTTTTTATATACGTTCGATCGACTGTACCTAAGCGTCGTTTATTATTTACATATTTCTTCATCAATATCAACGCTTTTTTCAGTATTTTATTTCAATGCACTGCAGCTATATACATATATTTCAAAAAATGGTACAACCTAATCCTCACACCGCAGTAGATCCTTAGAATTTCGCAAATTTCCAGCAACGCCATTAAAAAGCAAGCAAGCTTAGCTGCGGACAACCGTATTTCTCTCTCTCTCTCTCTCAGGGCTCGGCGAGCAATTTCGAGCGCATAAAAATGTAAACCTCAAGACATTATATGCCGTTCAAACTCACGAAATTCTCGGCATATTGTTGCCTATAGAAACGCTCTCTCCTTCGCGCCGCGCGCGCAATAAACGCCGCGCGTTCTAAAAGCCGAGCGCAAAGTGTATTATACAATGGCGGGGCTGAGGTCGAAGATAAAGTCGAATATTATACGTCGACGCGATAAGGAGTAGTAGTAGTAGTAGTTATTGGACGATCTTCATTTGGGAGGAAGGAGTTTGTTGAATTAAAGTGTTACTGTATTATCGAGGACATAGTTCGGTTCGAGAGGGGGATTATAAGACTGTCGCCTTGGAGTCGAATTGAGAACGGTAAATTATTCATAGCTGGATATATAGGTATACGCAGATTTCAGGCGACATTCACATGCAGGGCTCTATATGATATTATGGTAGAACATAATATATCCCATTCGGGTAATGGATTAGCGACACTCCCGTATAATGCGTACATTATGCATGGGTCGAGAGACACGTATATATATATAAAGGACAAGCTGTCCTGAAGGTTACGAATCTCAATCTAAATCTCGATCTTAATCTCCGGCTTTGTGTTGCTCTATTTTTATTCTCTCATTCGAGTTCTCTCTTTTTGATTTAAAGACTGTACTGCTGCGCCCATCCTTTTTCTTTTTCTCTCTTTCTGTCTTTGGTCTCTTTCTCTCTCTCTCTTGCGTATATTTACTTTCTCTCTTTTTCCCTCCTCCACTTTCGTTCTTCTCTCACTCTCCCTTACGCTTGTTCCACTGCTCTTCCCTTTTGTCTCTCCTTCGCGGGTATACTTATACCGTATAGTCTCCTCTATTTTCCTTTCTCCCGCTGCACCTGTCCGTGTCTGCTATTTTTTTCGCGCTCGATTTTATTTCGCCTAATGCCTAAACACTATCCAAATATTTGTTATATTCAATTAAAACTTGGAAATCATCCTAGCAGTACTAGTTCAACATATCGAAAATATCACATCCTCCGCATAAATCTCCCTCGGCGAAAATCTCTCGCGTAAGTATATCCTTCCATCTCGATTCGCGGCGGCGGTGGCGGCGGCGGCAACATTATACGATGCAACGAGTAGACAACCTAGTATATACTGTGTACTGTACACACAGCCGACAAACAAAAAAGCCATAATCTCGCGATTTCACGTTGAAAAAATCTACTCGATTCGCCACACGGCAAACATTTGCTCGACTCGTCTCTCTTCCGCGTCCTTCTCTCTCCGCATATTCCCAGTATGTATATCTCTCTGCAGCTCTGCGTGTGTATATATTATGTGTGTGTTATAAGACCGAGTCCGCGCTATCCATATCTCTCGCATAACGCGAGTCTTCGCCGCGGGCGTCTCTTTGCTCTGGTATATACAGATATATATTATATGTATAGCCGTGTGTTGTGTGATCTGTATATACAGGGCTTCGTTGATGCGACGATGCAAATCTCCGAATGCTCGCGCCCCCGGATGATGTTTCGCTCCGGGAATGTATGCCGTAGCGGTTATATGCGCAAAGTGACGCGACGGACGACGATTGTCGTCGTGTAATTTTCGTTTTTTTATTTTTCAATAATAATGTAATTAAGTATTGATTTGAGTATTTTAAGTCTCTGGTACTCTTTTCACTATTGTATAATAAATAAATAAGTGTATTCATCATGAGGATCCTAAGCAAGCATTTCAGACCTATTCTGAATGGAAAAACATGCGTGTGAATGCTATTTACATTATACCCAGAGCCAAAAAGTAGAAACAGCATTATAACGATCATGTGCTCGGAAGAAAGTGTCAGTGAACTCGCATAAGTCAACAGGTACTTATATATATACACAGTGTTTTCGTTTCCTATTCCAGCCGCGTAATTCCTCTATTTTCTAGTGTTTGCATTTTCGGTAAACGTTCCGTCATCAGAGTGTCTATACACGTAACTTCCATAGCACAGCTGCATAGTCATCATTTTTTCTACGAAGAAACCCGTAATATCCTCTTGTACTCAATTCGCAAAACACAAACATAAAGTAACGCCAACAAACGGGCCGAAAATGTCTATATACAAATTTTCAATCGACAAGCGAGAAATCAGTCACGCCTCTCATAATGGATCAATTAAGTCAAAATAGCCAGACACACAACTATTCGCACTTCCGTATCCGTCGCTGTAGCAGCTTTCTATAATACACACTGCGCGAGTGATTTCAATGCCTCGGATGTTTACCGAGCCGTTAAAAGTGCCAGTTGCAAACAACCGTGTGCAAAGAGAGACGAGTCGATGGCCGAGAAAGCATAAAGAAGGTAAGTAATCGCGCAGCCGGCCGTAAAAGTCTCATTTGAATTTTTTAATCGAACGCGCGCCAGTAAAACTTCACCGAGACACACACACACACACATACGTCACAGCTATGAGGTTGCATATGAATAATTTTTTTTTCTTCCATCAGGCGCGACTTCCTGTTTTTCGAGCGATGAGGCGGCGTTTTTTCCCTCACTCCGCGGTGTAGCTCAAAGCAAACACTGATGATGCCGAGCGCGGCTATGAAGTAACGAGTAAAAAAAGTCGTGATTCTCGATCTCCACGTGCTGCTAGTAGTCAACTTGTTGGATAATGTCGTTGGAACGATTCGAAAAGATTCGACTCGTAACGGACTTTTTTCAAGAACGACAGGTGGCCGGGGGATTTTTTCGCGTCCCGGCGATTCCCGGAAAAAAGTATAAACAGAAATATATGCTCACCATGGCTGCCGGCGACGTTCGCTGCGGCTCGGAACCTAGCGTTGGTCGAGGAGAATCGGCGAGACCGGCACATCCAGAGCACGGAGGCGCAGATGAAAAAGAAGCTCAGCAGTAGCAGCGTCGTCTCATATCACGCTCACACTCTTCTATATGTAGGTAATATACCTTTCTCTCTCTCTGTCACTTTTTTTTCTCTCTCTCTCTCTCTCTCAACGCGCTACTCACACAAGAAGAACCAAACTGAAAATAACAACAAGCACTGCATCGGTCGCGCGCACAGATTAAAAACACAGCTGGCCTGAACCTAACCTCTCGACGTCTCTAGGTATATGCGGTTATACACAGAGTTTTCGTTTCAGTTGAAAATTCGGGTGATATAAGTGTTGAGAGAAATAACGAGAAAAATATCTCTCGCGGTCGCGCACTATACCGAACCTGGCGAACACGCCGAGCGACTGGCGGCCGGACCGGCAGGTAGGCTCGGTTCACAGTCCCCCTGCTGATGGTTCAAGCGCCGTGGAAGGAGAGAGGGAACGCCGCCGCCGCTCCGGCTGACGTCTCTTACCTGTTGTGCTGCTGCTGCTGCTGCTACTATACTTTGGAATCTTATTCTTACGCGCGGATGCTGTGTATATGGAGCTTTCGGCGAGGTTTTGACGGAACGGTACTACCTGCTGTGACTTTGTAGGCGATTTTTCAGATGTCTGATGCTGCAGTGCGGATTGCGAAGGTGGAGTTGGTTTATTTTTTAAGTGTACTTAGGAACCGAGATGATTTTGTTTTTTAACCTTTTCAAACACACTCGATGTATGATGGTTGCGCTCAACGATTCTATAATTTTCTTGCGAAATGCAGTAACGATTTTTGCGCAATTTTTAAGGCGACAAAATAAGATTGATTAAGCTATTACTAGGAAAATATCGAGCTAAAGGTACAATTTTTTATAAAGATTGTATCGTACATTTTTATGCAGTGTATAAAAAATGACGCGCCTCGTGCATATGTTTGCCGAGGTTGTTAAAATGTGACGGTGTAATCAATAAATTCAAATTTTAAGATCAAGCAAAAGTATGAACGAAAAAAAATCTTGATTCGCCCATGAAAGAAAAATAATTACCAGGCGAAGGATCAAAAGGACCGCGCTCTGCCCGTAAGTATCTACCTACCGAAGTCATTGCCCTCGGCACGCTAAATCTTTATCGTTGGTACCTTAATCAATATCAATTATTATTCGCATGAAACGACCAATTTGATGCTCGTAAGTGTTTTAATTATTTTAGTTCAATAAACATAAATCACTGCAGAAGTGATAAACTCAAATATCACTAACACTTTGTAATGTTTCTTAAATTTTAGTCTACTCTGCTGAAGACACTACAGAAACTTCTCGAAGGACATTTGCAAAAAGAAATAACAGTTCCGAATTGATTAAACGAAAAATTTTATAACAGTATATACATTCATTTACAAGATGGTGTATATACTTTTTTATAAAACGCTCTTTTCCTACGTTACAATAGACGAATGCATATCTTTAAGCAGATACAGGAACTGCGACATCCTCTTCTTCTTCGTCGTCTTCGTCTTTTTCCGTTGGCTCATATTCTGGCTCTTCTTCAATGTACAGAGTATTGTCGATTTTGAATTTTTCAATAGACGGCGGACATATTACTCGCATCCTGAGAAAAGGAAATTTTCAAAATTTTCATCAGTATATAATCCCTGCGTGTAAAATACAGAAAAATTGAAAAATATTATAAAATATACCTCGTGATAAAGGGACCAGGCCTTTTTGGTTTTGCTGACATAACGGAATCAATTGCTGATCGTAAATTTTCTTCTAAATGCTCGATTTCCATCGTTAACTGAAATTTCAAGAACAGTTTCATTCAATATAGAATAATCTGTACAAACATTGAAATAGAAAACGGTGTCTGAATTTAATTACTATTCATAAAAGTATGTAAGATAATTTATAATAATCTCTTTTGAAATACCTTTCCTATTGGAACTATTGCAACACCATACTCTGGAAAATGTTCGTAAGGTACTGCAGTGTACCTAATTCCGTAAAGTTGCGTGGAAACCATGCCTTTTATGTCCATGCCCAGAGTACCTAGCAATTAATCAATCTGGTAAGAAAATTTGTCAAGAATTGGTTTATATAAAAAGATAAAAAGTTAGTTATGAAATTTTACCAGCTTTTAAATTTGGATATTTCTTCTTTAATAAACCCCTAAGGGTTAAAACCTCAGGCATCATGGAAGGATGAGCAACAACTGTATCATAATTATGTAATGATATCTCTCCACTCTGAAATTAATATATTTGAGTAACAATAAACGTTTTTTCTCATCGTTAGTGAATTTTTAGAAAAAATAAGTTTTTTTAGTTTAATACCAATATAAGTTTTATTATATCCGATCCTCCAGCTAAAGAAGCACCTGCATTCAAAGCTGCTGAAACGTCTTCTTCTGCTTTGCAAAAAGCTAAAAGCTTTCTTTCTTCACCGTGATCAAACGTATGTTTAACAGAAATTATTTTACTGAAAGTCCCTACAGGTTTAGTCTTTTTGACACCCTGAAATAGAAAAGTTGGAACAAACATTTTAATTACATACAGAGGAAAGTCATTAATTTAGTTATTTCAACAAAGGCTAAACATATTAGATGAACGTAAAACAAACCTGCATATTTAGTTCCATATTGATGCTAACTAAAGAATCTGGAGCATCGTACATTGTTGGATGATAATGTTCTCTATGATTCTGTATAGCTTCTGCAAATGAATAAACTTTCCATCGAAAAATTCTGCCGTAGAAGACATCATCTGTTGCTACAGGTTTTGTGTGCTCATTGGTAATCAAAGCATCAGGCTTGATTATGTGACTGAAAAAAATTGCAATTTTTAAAGGTTGTTTTCAAATATGCAACAAATACATATGCTGAACAAACATACATTTTCTTGGATCGCCTGACTTTCTCTGCAAAAGTCACCTTCTTAACTTCCACTTTGACTTTCTTCTTCTTCGCCTTTTCTCTTGTACCTTTTCTGGCTGCATAGTGTCGAACTTGTGACAGCACTCCAGGAAAAATACCAGAATAGACACCAAACCTGTGGATGGTGTTAATACTGCTCAGAATGATACCTGCAATTATTAAATATTTAAAATTAGAATTTTTTAGTTTCGCCTATATTATTATTGTATTGCATTTAATCAAAATAAAAAACTGAGCATTCTATTCTGCAGCTTAGGTTTGAATTTTTAAAGAATGTACTTCTTGTTATATTTTCCATCTATTGCAAAGTATAAAAACAATTTAAAATCGAGTTATTTGCTATGGTTATTTGTCAGCATCTATTGTAGGTTAGAACAACAAAAACTGCGCTACATTATTGATGTCTCGCTCGACACACACCGATTTTTGCACGAGTCGAAAGAGTAAATAAAACCATATCTTGGATTTAAAAATGTTGACCTCAAACACTGTAAACTAAGCAGTAATCGTGTTTTTACACACGACAAATCATAGAAACTCACCTCCCGAGGCTGCCATTTTCCCGAGCATGTTTTGAAAGGCGAAATCCAACAAGTTGGCAGCCTTGACAACATTCCGCGAAAGTTTTAAAAATAAAAAAATAAAAACATAATCTTTAGTGACTTTTTATTAAATTCGTACACATATATCTTCAGAATTCCATCGGAAATAGGCTTACTTATCATTTATCAATAACACAAGAAATTTTGATCGAAAATCGATTAAATTACATCAACACACAGGTGCCGTCAACAATTTCGTTCCAACAATGAAAAACAAACGCCGCTATTAAAAAACCACGAGAAATTGGCAAAACTGTTCGATTCGCGAGACGGTCACAAAACTCGAACCCGTTCGCCCGACAACAGTCCGGTGACGGTCACAATTAACCATCCGCGAATTCTCCGCTCGTTTAGCGGAGCCTCTCGGCGCATATATCCTCGTCGTCTGCCAATCGCGAACCACACGTACACACAAGCATCTCTCTCTCTCTTGCGATTAATAGTCTTTGGCCGCGCTCTGGCCAGCAGCAGCAGCATATAGCACAGTGATAAATGGATACTTCGCGGCGCAGCTAAGCCATCGCATATAGGTATACACACACACACCAGTCGCATCTCTCTCGCTCTCTCTTTCTCTCTTCATTCCGTCTCCGTCTGATCTATCTCCAAGTTGTATATACCACCGCCGCGCGAGTGTATAGTAGCGCGATTCGCGGAGCGAGAGAGAGTCGTGGTGTCAAGTGCGAAGCTACTCTGCGCTCCGAAAAGAGAGACTGGCCTCCCGGATAGTTTGTTTACGCGAAAGATTCGCTGAGAGAGCGGCGCAACGCGCTTCCGCGAGAGACTCAACCAGTGTAGTAGTCCGATACAACCGCCGCGCGTTGTTATTGTTGTTCAGCTGCCCCCGTCGGCTATTATCCAGCACCAGCGGCGAGAGAAACACGGCCGGACACAACCTCCCAAGCGTCCGAACCTGCTCGCCGAGAGGTAGATGAAGGTTCGTAGCCTCTCTCCGTCTCTCTCTTACTCGTTCTCTCGACTGCTCACTCTCACCTTAAGTATCTGCGCTTTTTCTACCTGCTGCTGGAGCCCACCCCAGAGCCGGTCTCTCGAGGAAACCCTGTCCGCGCGAGGCCCTGGCCAAATCCTCGGCAGAGGTCGGGCCTTGTTATTGACAGAGTCCCGCGCGCGGGCAGGGGTTCGTTGAACTCGGAGCTGGGGTTGTGTGGTGTGCTATGCTTATCCTACTTGTGAATACCCTATTCCCAGCTGAACCCACAACCACTGCTGCTCTGTCTCTCAGGGTCTGAGTGCTGCTGTGCATCGGAGTGATATGCTCCGTTCCTGCCATGGCTCCCCTAGCAGTATCCCTTGGTCTCCGCTGTCCTGTGCGTGCTATGATCCAACTCCTGAGGTCCGTCCTTTCTCCCAGTACCACTGAATCCCTGCGTGCTGCCTGTCCCAAATGCTCCGCTGTCCTGTGTAGAGGTTAGTTTTTGCTTGCATGATTGTCGAACACAAAGACACAGACCTGGCTTACAGTCAAAGCGGACTCACTGGCAATACTCAAACTCAAACTTTGCTTCACCCAGCTTGCTTCCAAACATGCAATACAACTTCAGTCCTCATCATGGTGAGTCTATGAGTTTTGTTGTGCTACAGTCGTTGGCAAAACAGTCAACATGCATTGCCGTTACCTGCATTGTAATCATTTGGTTTGTCTTTAAAGGAGTTAAGATGTCCCGAAATCATAAGGACAAGTATGAAAACAGCAACCCGCGTCGTGCGCACACTATTATGTCCACGGAGGACGCGAACTCTGGGAAGAAATCTTATTGGCCGGAGTTGGAGATAACAGGCAGCATAAGGAATCTAAGCCCAAATGTGTGGCAGTTGACCCATCTTACTGCTCTGTATCTCAACGACAACAGCTTGCAGAGGATACCATCAGAGATTGGTCGCTTGGTCAATCTGAGAACTCTGGATCTCAGTAGCAACAAGCTTCGCAGTCTCCCTGCAGAACTAGGGGATCTCATCTACCTCAAGTAAACTTTAGCATTGTACCCTTTTTCAATGATGTGCAGTGCATAAAACAGTGGATGCACTTTTAACAAAAATTTATTCTAGATTTTAATTCAATTCTAATTTTGTGCAGCAAAATCAAGTCATTGATTCTGTTCTATATTCTGGGGCAAAAGAAATATATTTTGATTGAGAATGCAGACAAAAACACGTAGAGTTTTTTGCCCTGCATATCATTGTTCCACTCAATAACAAGATAGACAGTAATCAACAGCTACTATCACTGTGATCACTGAACTGAATAATAACATTGTTTCTTTTGTGCTCATTTCAGAGAGTTGTTGTTGAACCAGAATTTTCTTCGTGTCCTACCGTATGAGTTAGGAAAGTTATTCCAGTTACAAGTGCTAGGACTTCATGGAAATCCACTCAGCAAGGATGTTATGGCGCTGTACGGTGAACCATCAGGAACCCACAAGCTGCTTTCATATATGCTGGACAACTTACAAGGTAGGATTCTACAAAATGCATTTTATTTACTTTTGCGTCAAGCAATTACTTTCATTATTATTTCATAATATATCTATTCACGTTTTATCCATCACTCGGCAAATGGATCTGTTTACTTATTGCTGCATTGTTTCTGTTAATTACTAAATCTTGTTATCAAATGATACATTGTTGTAAATAAGTTATTGATGGGTAATTTTCATGAGGTCTGTACAAGGAAATGTTTATTGTTATGATATTGAATCTTTTGTCGTATATATTTCAAATTAATAGATTGCGTAACACCCAGTAAAACGAAATTCGTTTAAAAATTATGCATCAAGATTTTATAAAATGAGGCTAGTACAAAGACTTGTACTCAGTAACTAGCAACAGGCTGTTCTTCATTCACGTTTCGTTAAAAATCTTTTTAGTTTATGTGTAATATCATAATTTTATCGAAGCATTTATCTAGGTGGAAAGGTAATAGTGCGTCCTGCAGGTCTTTGCGAAAAAGCTTTATTACTGGGTTTCATTTTTTTATTATTGATTTTTAAAATCCCAAGTCGGTAGCGTTGGGATCTGTTTTATCGACGGGCTGCATTCACAGTGTTTCCCTTTATTTCTAAGAGAGGTCGCCACCGGTTCAATTTTGAAACTATCTAAAATAAAACTAATAATATTCGATTTAAACAAAAACAATGCGAAACGGTGTATCAACTTTTTATTTTCAGTGATAATTAAAAAGAGTTAAGGCAAAAGATATTGTAATTAAGTAACCTAATCACTTATTCCAAGTACTTTTTCATTTCAGGTGTCCCTAATTTCGAGTTCCTTTGGCAATTAGCTTTCGTACTTTGACTAACTATAAGATAGAGTTTAAGAGATTAAATTAAGTTTATAAATCGAATGTTATAAAGAATATTTTCCAAATTTCTTATTTAAATTTTAAAAAGTGTTGATGTATTATTAGATTTACAAAAGATTGTGATAGCTGTTAATAGAATTAATTTTTGATGTAGTTGTAATCTATCCTTAGTTAATTTTAATTTTAAAGTAGTGTTCATGATATCTTTAATCTTAATTTAAACCGCATAAAATAATAGTGTATAAGCTGCCCGTTATAAATTTAAATTTAAATTTATAATAAATTCTCTGTACACCATCGTTTGAGAAATAAATTAAGCGATAACTACTCCGCTGTTTATAAAATTTAGTTAATGTGCTGGTATCATAGTATCTAAATTATGCAAAACTTGTATAAACTGCAAAATATAATGAGTAATAAAATAAGACTGGAGAATCCTTTCTCGTTAGTACTTAAATTCACGTTAAAAATAACTCGTTGTTACAATAGTTTGTCGAATAAAATTAGAATCACAGAATTTCCATTTTATTATCTAATCGAATTTCGTTTACTGTCAATAACCCAATCATACCTGTCATATTGATATTAATAATCCCACAAACAGCGCGCCGTATACTATAATCAAAGTAAGTACTGTTTAATCGTGTCACAAACATATACTCTGTTATGCATTTACTGCATAATGTTTATAATTAATTTTCATTAATAATATTTTCAAACATTCCAAAACCTCCCCAAAAAATCCTCAAAAAAGGGGAAAAAAAATTAAATTTAGCAAGAGCCCTCTGCGAAATTGGGGTCAGGTGGGTGTGTCGGGGCTGGACGTGGGTGGACGCGAGGGAGGCATTTTGCAATTATACGTACACGCGCAAGCTGCTATATTATACTCTCCAAGCGGCCGGAGGCTCTTCCCATCGATTGTAGGTACATATTTCCGGTCACTCTCTTATTGGTATGTATCTCTTCCTCCTTACACACTTTCCGCTCGGTCTGCGTTTCTATGGTTTGTTTTTTTTTCTCCTTACTTCTTTTGTATCTGATCTGCGCTTGTGAATTATTGGATATTATATGCGGAAGACTGTAACTGTATAATCGTTGCCTGTTGTGTAAGAGCCTTTTGTGTTTCGAGAGGCTTGCGGTTATTGGTTATATTCTATTTTTACTACTCTTACGACTAGAAAGTTGGATGATAATTCAAGTTTCCTGGATTCGTATGAACCTATTTCTTTTTTTTTTTTAATCTATGAAAAAACGTGTTTCTGTATGTAAACACAGTCGCATTGACTCGTTCAGCAGCTGTTCACGCAACTTTTACCTTTTCTCTCCAATCTTATATACGGTCGCAACACTAAAATCCAAAAATCAGGTTAAGCACATGCCGCATTCAAGAGATTGAGTCCTCATCGTTTCTGCCCTCATTTTTATCAGCGCTCTCCTCCATTATATAGTCACTTTCTATCGGAATACATTTTCTCCATTCACAGCAGTGTATCGTATCTACTCTTATCACTTTAAGTGTCGACTATATACCTATATGTGAGAGTAATAAAGTTGATGAAAAAGTTGACGAGGACCTGTCTCAATCGTACCGGAAAAAAATTTTATATTAACAACATTTCGTACCCACATGACAACAATAATTTCATTCGTATTTCGAAAACGTCGAGTGCGGAACTCGATCCTATACGCAGGCGTGGGAGTCGGATGTGGGTCACACACACACACATGCCTCGCGTCTGCGGAAGAGTCGCGCGATTAGAAAGCCAGGATAAATCCGCGGATCTCTCTCGAGTTTCAGCCCTTTCAAATGCACACACGGCGCACTTTGACGACGTCGGAAAGAAACTGTCGCTTATATGATCGCGGAAGAGTCGGCTGTACGAGACGCGAGCTTAACGAGATTTTCCCTCCGGAGATACTTTTGACTGACGTTCGATGACACTTGCGTTCATGCTTTTCCAAGCTAACGATTAACCTTCAGGTGTATTTTGTTATTGCTTCCTTCCATAGAGGGAACTTTGTAATAATAAAATTTTTAAGTTTGTGGTGACAGTTAGATACTACTTGTTTTATTACTATACTAGTATGGATGTGCGTATGAGTATAATATGTCTTAGGAATTATTCCGCCATTATTTTTCCAAACATAGAAAATAAGTCTCTTTTTGTTCACGGTTAATTATCTATATTAGAAAGGCTTTTAAAAAATCGGCTCATAAACTAAAACTAAAAAATATAAGTTTAAGCGAGTAGAAAGCCCCTTCAAAACACTTAAAATTCTAGGAAAAGTCCGATTTCTCGTTGATCTCGATCCCTTTCTTTTCGCAGCTAGCTTTATTTCCAGCCTATATATTGTCGTAAAAAATAGACGCTTTACTAGATCGTTTCAAGCGAATTAGCAGCGCACCGCATCGTGGTTTTCCGCGGCTGTAAAAAACACCAACCACACACACACACAAAGCTGAGAACCAAAAAGCAGCGAACCCTTGTCGGTCGGCAAAGTGAGAGCGCGAGTGAAAGGGCCTTTCGCGGTAGCGCGAGATGTAAAAAAAAAGAGGCAAAAGTAGGAATCGCACTCGCTCCCAATTACGCTCTCTCTCTCTCGAGGAGAAAGTGTGGGTATATGCAGCATACTGCTTTGCTCCTCGGAATAATACTGATGAGCTCAAAGGGGAACGCTGCTCTGCTTTTTTTTTTTATTTCCTCTGCTATTTTCGAAATTTATTTCGATAGGTATATACTGATGTGTAAAAAGTATTATAAATCGCATTTGAAATAATCCGGTTATACAGAGGTAGAGACGTGCGCGAGAAACGCTTATATGCACCCGGAAGACATGAGAATAAGCGTCTTATCGCTTCCTCTTCGTTTCTTTCACTTTCCTTCTTCAGGATATCCAGTCAGACTTGACATTCCGCGCGGCTGTCATCGACGATGTTGTAGGTACCCGCTTTTCCGCTCGTCTGCACGAACGTGGGAAAACTTCGGTTATATACCTATATATACTAAACTTGTAGACGTGTAGCTTATACCAATTTAAATTTCGAGCTGACGACAATATAATCTTATCGGATTTTCTAAAATGAAGCTTGAGTGTATGAAAATCGATGAAAAATTTTCCAAACACACTCATTGGCTATTATACAGCAACCTAGAAATTTCGTAAATTCAAAATCGCAGCCCGTATAATCATTTTTCGAAAGCCGGCAATCATGCACGCCTCGCAACTATAGGCACGAGAGTACATAACAATGCACCTCATTCAAACATTATAACAGTACACGGCTATATACGAGGAGAGGAGAAAAAGAAAACCGCGGGTTGCACAACCTGCCGAGACCATTAAATTCATAAAGCTCTTATCTATCGTCGAGCCGCGATTAAATTTGAAATTCGAAATCGTCGATAGTCCGTTGTTGTATATATACACGTTATATACCTACTACGAAAAAAAAGTCACGTGCGGTTAAAAGGTTAAGTGGCTTGTATAGAAGCGGCTAACTTTCTCCCGGCGTTTGTGTGAAAACTTGTGGGTCAGCTTAGAAAACGTTGCTGCTGCTGCTGCTGATGTGGGCTTATTATACTCCTGACGGCCGCTGTATATACATATAGCTAGCGCTTCTGTTTAATTTCGACGTATTTATAGAACATACACACACGAGGAGTAGGTTTATACGCACAAGTCTGGCATGTGAAATTTGCGAATTTCGCAGCTGCGGACCGCGTAATTGCCGGTCGCGCTTTCTACGATGTATATACACACATACACGCGCTGCTCAGCTGCTCTTTGATTTACGCGGATGATAAGTGTGCCTCTTGATTTTTTACGCTGTCTATCGTGCGATTTCTCGTTTTATTATGTATATACGCTGAATTTCCATCCATTAGCCTACGGATTCTAATGCCACGGCGTTTCGACTTTTTATGGGCGTAGAAACTTTTTTTAATTGCTTTTATTGCGTACCGAGGCTATTTCGCCTTAAATTTCGAGAGATTGCGGAGCAAACAAAAGGCGCGCATAAAAAAAAAGGATATACTCTATACACTCCGACTTGGTTTTTACACCGAAATCGCGCAGTAAAACGCGTATATACGTATAAAAAGCGTTACCTGCAATCGATGGACCTCAACGCCGAGATTTTTCCAACAGTTATGGGAGAATACAATTAAAATTCGTACATTCGGCTGATAATAACCGACGATTAACCGCTTCGCTGCCCGCCTGCGTAAAAAAGCGGCTCTACCATGTGTCGTAATATCCTCCTCTGTTTCTCGCTTGGATTATCTATGCGTTTTTTACGAAAATTCAGATTTTCGCAATAATAAATATTCCTTTGTATACAATAATCCAGATTTCAGAAAAGCGATTCCCACAGTCGTCGCCTGCAGTAGTGTATATATGAATTATGACGACAACAGACTAGACACGCGACGAAAGACACACGAGCATCTTGAGACACACGTCATTTTAAATTTCTTCTTTCCTCGAGCTTCCGTCCCTCGGCTGCAATAATACTCCAGAACGAGTGGCTCCGAGTCGTTCCGGGCGAACGTTAAACAAAAAGAAGAAGAAGAAGAGGAGGAGGAGGAGGAAACTTTATACGAAGGAAGAGAGAAAAAAAACGAGTCTTTTTATGCGAGAGCTGTAACCCCGGAACGTGCCTACTCGCGTTACTATAACCCACACACTCGTCGCGAGCGCACCTGAAACGACTCATGCAGACACAATGAGCTTCTCTCTCTCTTCATCTTTTTCTTCTTGCGCGCGCGTGCATTAAGCTCGCGTCACGTTTGTCCGGTTCACTTTCTATACGGCGACGACGCATTCGCGACTTTGAAGATGAAAGCGTTCTATTGCTTGTTATAACAATATTTTACCAACACGTATATTGTTCGACGAGAAATTACAAGCCGCTCTCGCGACTTCCGAGCAACAAAGTGAGATGAAAAATTCAAAGCACGTTCGTACACGATTAATTACAAGCAGCCCTCGGAGAGATCACACAATTGCGATAAAATCCAAAGTACCGCAATCGATTCCCGGAAAGCTGTGGCGCATCTGTGTATATATCCTTCTCTCTCTCTCTCTGCATAGCAGTGTGTGATGCAGTATCATAATACGCTGTAGACACTCTTTTCTCCTTATGTTTTCCCCGTGATGGCCGGGCGGACGTGCACATTGTGCGCACGTCGTCGCGTGACGAGCTTCGACGATGCGGCGACGTGTTTACAACCGGCCGACGACTTGAATGCAAATTGCCTGAGAGAGTTAGGGATATGTCATATAGTATAAGCTGCAGACGTCTCTCGAATTTAAGGGATGCGTGTGCTTACGTGTCTTTTCGAGCAGCTCTGATGGACGCGTTGATGTGTATGTGTAATTGTGTATACATACTCCTCTGGAAAAAGGATCCGTCATTGTGTATATATCTAAATTCATAACGGCGTTAGCTCGACGACTGTTGGTATTTTTCTTTATGGACCTCGCGGTGCAGAGCGACAATGAAAATCGAGTTAGACTGCAGTTTGTGTTTGTATACACGAGGCGCAAAACAATGTCTTTATTGGGGGGGGGGGCGACGACTAACTTTTCTCGCGACTCCCTTGTTTTCGTCTCTTATATAAATCCCCGCGACTATTCCATATTGACTTTGCCGTTGGTGTAGATATAGTTCTTGTTGTCTCGAGATTTACCAGAACCGTTCGTCGTCGCTCCTGCGTTTCTAATCCAATTGTACTTTCCATCTCGAGGGAGTATACGTCGATCCCTATTTACGCTTCTGTGGCATTTTATATGTTCTTTTTTTTTTGGTTCGTATAAAAATCACACAAACGACAATCTCGAAAAGTAAAACTCGTAGCAGGTACAAGCTTTCGTCCCCTAAACTTTATCGAGAGAGAGAAAGCGAGTACAGAGAAGCAGCATCGCGGGTAAAAGTTTTCTTCTGCGGCTGTAGCGAAAAGGAAGAATCGCCTTCGGGTCGTCGGAGAGTTATATCGTCGCGCGCTGTGGAGTAGAGAGAGAGAACCTCGAGACAACGCTAAACTCTTGCTCGCGCTCGCGATTAATGGCCGCCGAGCGATAAGACTCGACAGATTTAGCTCGTATACTACTTCTACCTTATATTCTTTTATTTCTGTACATGCGCTTCGGATTTTCAATTTCGAAAATGTATTTTTCTTATACACCCACACACACACACACATTCAGGCGCGTCGACCTGGAATGTATGCGCGTTACCATTAAAAAAATATATGTTTACAAAAAATGCCTCACACCCACGAGTGAGAGAGAGTATAGAACGAGTCTCGTTGGCGAAAAGGAACACAGACACACAACTTTCACCTCTCTCGAGGGAGAGGCCGCGCGCGAAAAAAAGCCCGCAGCAGAGAATATAACGAAACGAACGTGTATATACAGCAGGATTTCATCGGATCGCTCTCGGGAATACGAAAGTCGAACCGCTGCTCTTTATAATTGAGCTCACGAGCTGCAAAGCCGCTTTCGATATATACACACACACACATACAGGCTGACTTTCGAGTCTAGCTTTATATTAGTGTTCGAGCGCGGAATTATTTATGCGCGCGAGGAGAGCGCTCGAAAAGCTAATTAAGTCGCTCGGCTACTTTCGTTTTTGCGAACGGGATAGACTGAAGGAGGTTAGCACGTGTGTGTGTGTGTGTGTGTGTATATATATATAGCTGTGTCCGCGTTATTTTGAACATGCCGCTCTTGACCTTGGCTACTTGATGCGATTGACCGAGTCCGAGTTCTTCCTTTTTTTTGTCTGGTTAGAAAATTTCGGGGGAAGTGTGTTATATATATGTGACGAGAGAGCGATCGACGAGTAAAATATCGCAAATATATAAGTATAAGGTTTCGACTTTTGCTGATGGATTCGTTAATGGACTTTCCGTAAAAACTCGTTTACTTGGGCCAAAGTACACACACACGTACACAGAGCTTTTCGCTAATTGACAAGTGCGCGTATTTTGGAGACAAAAAAAAATCGAAAGTATATAAATAAGGATCTTTCAGCGCCTAAGTTTACAGCACGTCCTTCGAAAACTGGAATCCGATATCCAGACTCGTAAATAACTGCCTCTGATGGTATTATAATATCAGTGCGGCGCGATCGATATAAATTCGCGGCTTTATTGCGTCGTCGTCTCTCTCTCTCAAAATCAATCGGAATAATCGTGTTGCACGTGTTCGCGGCTCCCGCCATACGTGCCAATGCAAATTAGCTGGTTATACGGGTTATGTACGTATAACGTGACAGGAAACAAATAGTCCCGAGCGATAACAGATCGAATGCATACAGCGCGCGAAAAGTGCAGCGTGGGTCGTTGCAAAAGTGCATACGTATACGAGTGCAGTGTCTTTTGTATTATTTTCCTTATCAGAAATTTATGTGCAATTATGCCTCATTCATTTGGGAGAACGAGACGTAAAAATTTCTCGGATCATCATCGAGGCTTTATGCTTGTCGTATATATCGATATCGAGTCATCAAGAAAGTAATTACTCGAGACAAGTTATTACTCGCCGCATATACATAAGTTGAATTACGATAGACTGTCTAGCACGTAACACGTTATAATAAATCAAGAATATCCCGCAAATTCCGAACAATAATAGGCCTAATCACGCGAAAATAAAACTGCCAAGCGCGGCGACGACTTTCTCACTGTTTTCCGGCATATACATAAGAAACTGTGCGGCAACAAGCGAGTCGTCGCGCGCGTTGTGCGGTCGGAGACTCGTTAACGCGATTGCCGGAAAATCCCGACTGCGTAATCAGCCGCCACGTCGTTCTGCGGGTAGACAGTATGACGCTATATAGTATAGGCCTATAACGGAGCCTGTTTCTTCTTGCAAAATCGCGCGCGCCTCTCGTCGTCGAGTGTCGGCTGCGACACTGTTCTGACTAGATTATTATTCTCGAGGGGTATTCAGATATTATAAATCATAAAATTCACAAAATAATTTAGATTCAGTGAATAATCCTTGAGACGGTGCCTCATCAATATTAATTGATTGGGATTTTTTAATTGCAAAATCAAATATCATATACAAGCGCACACGTATATTATATTATTATGCCAAGCTATAACGTGTCGGCGTTCCGCTATAGTCCTCTATTTCGTAAAAAAAAACTCGCCAAAACCGTTCGTCATCTGACATAACGACCCCAATATTCGTCCATTGAAGCTCAGGTTATATACACAGCCACAAAGCACCTATACTGTATACACATAAAATCCTCCTTCGAGAAGACGACGCTGCTGCTGCGGCAAATCGATCTCCTCGTCATTATGTAAGCTGCGCGTCGCCGTGTAGCTCGTCTCTCCACAGTATATATACAGTATACACATACCGAAGGCAAAAACGAGAGGAGGCGCGTATCAACGAGGCCATCGGCGATATTAAATTTTTCAACGCTCGACGCTCATTGTGCGCGCGATGAGCAGGAGGGCGCGACACATTTTGAGAGAGAGATTGTTTGCGAACGTGATTTCTTATTCCAGGAGGTCATGCTGAGATTATAAATGGAGGTAATTGTGTTGGGAGATGTAAGTAGGTTTGTTGGGCGTATTATTATCTGTGGCTATTGTTTACTTATTCAGGATCAGTCATCAGACACCGATTGAATTCTTTTATTTTTAGAGCCTCTTTGTAATCACTGGATTCGCGTCTAATTTATACGCGTATGCGAGGTTATTATTCTTAGAGGATCGCATATACTTTTTTCTTCCGCGTTTGCTTTGATTCAAGCAAAACGCGAGCATCGACATCCCATTCAAAAAAGTAGAGTCACGCTCTCCGGCATCAGCCTTGGGTCGAAATAATCGATCGATCACGGCGCATCAAATTTTTCTCTTCTCTCGATCTTCTTTTGTTTTTTGTTTTTTTTTTTTAATACCGAACAGCAGCGTCGTCACTTTCTCTCGTCCTTCGCGCTCTTTTCTCTTTCGACGTTCCAGTTTCGATTCGTGCATATACGTATCTCTCTGGCCCATTTCCTTTTCAACGCCGTAAAAAGTTTTTTCATCGTCACGAGGATATATACAGCAGCAGCAGCAGTACTTTTTCTAAATACGCCGGCTGTAAAGTTTTAAGAGTCACTCGAGGGGAGCAGCTCGAGTTTTGATGGATACGACTGCGAGACGTGTTGTTTTCTCTCCTCAACTTAATGCCGCTTGCTCCTTTTTACGGAGAGGAGTTTCCTTTGTATTATGGACGAAATCGTCCGCCTAACAACGAAGAGACGTCGTTTGAGCGAGATCTTGTTTCCACTTCTTTTTTTTTCAAGGTCTCATTTGCATTCGTCGCGCGAGCCATCCTTGATAACGCGCATCGCACCCAGAGTTATTATGTACCTGTTTGGTTTTTTACGAGATGTTTCGCAACAGCGCCTCTCGTGTACTTCTTTTTTTTTAACTAGAGGAAAATAGTTTTTTGCGCAGGGTTGTATCGGTTTGCGAGTTTCATCGTGAGAACGTAATTCATTGGCTCGATTTGAATGTCGAAACGCGAATAAAAAGTTGGTTGAATTTCTATATTTGCTTTTGGGAGCTACGATCGTGTCTGGTTTATTGCGCACTTGAATATTTTTCAAACTCCCTGTTTTCGGATAGAATTTGACTTTCGTCGCGCAAGATATGGGTCACTGAATTTTAAGTTGGCCCGAAGATGTTTCGCATTGATTTTTCAATCTCTCTCTCTCTCTCGCGCCTGGATGGCAATAAAACGTCGGGGTTTAACTTTTTTACACGACCTTAGGCATTGTGCATACAGAAACTTTCTACACTTGCAAATGCCGAAATCCTGTAAAAATTCAAGAAGCTTTTCCTCACTCAAGGATACGCGCCGTAAATTTAAAAAAAAAGTAGTTTCCATCGTTACGTTGTCCTCTCTACATTCTATTTATATACGCATGCAGATATAAGTGTCTGTATAATATACGACTATATAGTAAAATATACAGGCACGTTCCGCCAGTCAGCTATAACAAACCTTCCATCTTTAATAAAAATGGCGCTCACTATACCCATCAAGAGGTCGTTATTCTTTTCTTCAAACTCGAGAGGATCTATTCTCGCGGTAAGGCTATATAATACATAGAACTACTCGCAGTAAAGTCCCGCATCAGCTTTCGATCTCGCGCGTTACGGCTAAACTCTTCGGATGGTAATCCCTCGCTGCGGCAGCAGCAGCCTTTCTCTTTCGATCCGCTTCCATCCTCACGCGATTGTTCGATTAACCCGCGGCTTCTCTCTCTCTCTCTCTCCTATAAATATATTCCATTCGTTTCTCTCGCGCGCGCGGCGTCTTTATTCCTATATACTCCTATTCTCGCGTGATGCCGAGAGATATTTTTCTCGGCGCTACCGGTATCCGCATTCTTTTTTCTCTTTTCCTCTTCCCTTTGTGGGAATACGTATGGACTGTACATGGATTTTTGACTCTTCGTAATCTGATGATGCAAAACTCGGCGAGTGTCTTCAGCAGCAGCAGCAGCTCTTTCTCTCTCGCGTCTCGTCTCTCAGAAGTAGAGACGGCGCAAGAAGCCGTCGAGCGAATCGGAGATAACGACGGCACACTCGCCATTCACTCGACCGAAGGGGAACCGATCGACCGCCAGTCAAGTGCTGCTGCCCGCATTATGTATACAGATATGTGCGCACTACATCTACAGGTGTTATCTATCTCTAGCGAAGCGATTATTAACCTGCTCGACTCGTTCCCACGACACTCTCAAGAGCATAGGGTGCTGTGTGTGTGTGTGTGTTAGCTTGCGTCATCTCGGCTTGCGACAGGGATACGAGGTGGGTATACTATTTTTTCACACAGAAGGAGAGATAAATATTTCGTGACAGGGTCACGAGCGAATTTTCAGGATGCGCGAATTTTCATATTATAGCAATAGTGTATTATAGACTAAGGCTGAAAGTTCTATCAAGATAATGGTCGCAATTAACCTACTTCTCGCTGGTGAAAAATCCACGACGAGGGCAAATTCTCTCTCTCTCTCTCCCCCTTATATACAAAGTGAATTTTAAAGCGTCATTAAAGCCATTTTGTATATTATACCTGAGAGACGCGTGATGTATTATATCTTATAATATACACGCGGCGGATAACAGTTTCCCACTACGTATATGTGTATCTCGCGGCTGTGTATAATAATGATAATACGAGCGCATTAAGGATTTTTCAGAAAATTTCAATTTACGCTATCGTACATAACTTTTTTTTATTACTGCGTGTATATATACGAGGCGTATATATAATATAATGATGCTACCTACTGACCAATCTAATAACGACGTCGTCGTCGTGCGGCATCTTAATGCACGGCTCTTAAAAAAGTCCATATTCCGTCGAATCACCAAAAAAGGCTTACGATCATTTTAACCTACTTGCGCCCCGCGAAACGACAATTTATATATTTCTCATGATAAATCCAGTCTCTCTCTTCCTCGTTGACGCCACTTAATAATGCCCGTCTCCGCAGCATCAGACTCGTCCCAGCATCAGCAGCGGATAGAAGTCAGCAAAGGGCGAAACTAAAGTTTAATGCAACTTCAAGAGTGTAGCAGTAGCCTGTCAATTTGGGTCAGTCGTTCTTTTCCATTAGACTTTTGCGAGTTTCGCAATTGCGCAACGCTGGCGCGGCGACTTCCTTAACAAAGGGAGTAAAACCGCCGCGCCAAATACGAGACGAGCCTCTCGGCTAAACGAGTAAATGGCTTTTCCGCGTGAAATTTAATTACGGAAGTGAGCAGCGCGCGTCTTTTTCCCCCCTGCTGTCTTTCTCTCTCTCTCTCTCACTCACTACTCTCTCGGCACTTTTGTTCGCGCCGGTCTCTCCCAGCAGCAGCTTTAATGTAGTCCTCTCACGAAGGGCTGCTGCTGCTGCTGCTACTGTTGCGGATTTATCGAGTGAGACTGGCGTGTTTCTCTCTGCGGGAGGTTTTCCGGTTAGCTGCGGCTGCGACGTGTATAAGTGCGGTTGGATTGAAGGGCGAATTTTCCCAGATGGGGATTACGTGTTCTTGGATGAGGGCTTGTGCGAGATTATTAAATAACGAATTTGGGGACGGCGAGTATTTTTAGTCTATAAATCACATTATTTACGAATGTTGCGTATAAAAATAACGTAACGCACACAGGATGTGAGATACGGTAAAGCCGTTAAAAAAAAAACTTGGCGTGTCACAAAGCGAACAGGAAAAAGTCGGCTGATATAATCCTCCGACGCTAAAACTCCGTTACCCGCTGCACTTCACAGCTGAAAGTTTATCAAAAAAAAAAATTTCCTCTCCACCGCCCGCAATTGCTTCGCTCTCGCATTATGCAAAAAGTTGCGTGCTCGACGTCCCTTCTCGTTAGATTGCGACGCCAGAAACCACCGCGAGTATATTGCGCCGTCCGGTGAAAATTAGAGCCGTTGTGCACGTGATATTGTTCTGCTTTGGCCTCTGTGTACAAAAGAACGTTTAATATAGGGATACCGCGCGGAGATGTGGAGAAAATTCATGTGGCTCGAAAAAATCCGAAATATTTTCCAGAAACATCGCGGTTCATCTCTAATTACCATTACACGTAATTACGGCCTTTTTGAAGCTGAAAATTGCCGCTCTCGAAAATAGTCTGCGTTGATGGTAAATAAGCGACGGGTGCCGTATATAATTTGAATTTCGTGCTGAGTCGAGTGTTTTCTTCAATGTTACATGTTCGTTTGACAGTAGAATTACAAAAATCTCCAATCATTTTGTAAAACTCGTAGCAACTTTCGACTGGGATATAACGCACACAGGCGTTCGGTGAAAAGTTCGAATCGGGTTTTAACATAACTAAACAGTACGTTTATGAAATACTAAAAAAGAAGTACCAAGGCAACGAATGAATATTCCCACCCGCTATACGGCTGTCCCACATGTAATTCCCGAACAGCGAGTAATTATGCAAACGACTCGTCTGCTCCTCCTCTCGTGTTGTGCCGCAGCAAATTCAATATTTCAAACCAGCGTCCGCTACCGACTGTACACATTTATTTTCGCGAGCTCTCCACGCGGCGACGACGAAAAAGAAACATTGACCCACATTTTATCGATGTAAATTTCGCAAGAGTCGCCAGTGGTTCATATTTCTCTGTATACCTGCACCCGCATTCGGCACAGACTCGTTAAAGCGTACATGTCTCTAGACTTTGACGATCATCTGCATACAAACCGTTAATGAGCGCGGCTTATCTTCCATATATATTCCAACAAAATTAATTCAAACGCATACACTTCCCGGTTAGAAAAAGCAGCAACAACACAAACTTCTCCTTGGATAGGCACTGCGCCGAATTATTCCCAGGAATCACTCTGGCGTTTCATTAACTCCTGTACGAGCGTCATCCCCGAAAAAAGCAGTCGAAGCACCGGCTGATGCTGCAGCAGCAAACGTAAATAAAAGCGTCGGATGCCGCCGCGCATCGCGACAAAAAGGCTCATCGGCGGAAAAAAAGGAAAAGGCTGCTGCTGCTGCTGCAACGAAGCGACGGCGTCTCGTTGATCGTTCCGATAGCTTTGTTTTACTACGTTTCGAATTTTTAGCCTCGAACAGGGGAAGTGCGCGGGAGCGAGAGAAGAAAAAAGCATTAGTTTTACATAGTCACTGAGCAGCAAAGTCAAGAGTCATCGAGCCCATCGGCCGAGATTAAACACAAGCGGCTTTGAGCCGCGATGCGAATCTCTCTTTCACGAGTCTCTTTCTCTCTTGGGTTTACGCGCCGACTATTAGGGAGAAAGAGAGCAGCATCTCATCGACGAACGTGACTTTCAAGCAGCAACGCGGCGGCCGCCGCCGCCACCACTGCCGGATTCTGCTGCTGCAGAGCCGAGATAAATCCTCTTGTCTCTCTCTCTCTCTCTCTCACGGGTTATTGCCGACAGAACTATTTGTTCGTTTTTTTTCTCAACTTTCATTGCTCAGTTGAGTATTTGTTGGTTTTCCCCTTTTCGCTGGCGCTGATGTGCAGCCCCTTTTTGTTACAAGTTCCCACTGGAAATTCAATCTTTTAGAGATTTTTTCCTAGCCTATATTTTTAGGTTCGTTAAATCGTAAAAAAAGAGCGAATCAATAACGAGAGCCACATCGATATTATCCCGGCGTGGTGAGGCTACTACAAGCAGTCGGCGCGTCGCGGATCATTGTTTTATAACGTCGTTAACCCCCTTCTCGCTCGATTATGATACGACGACGATCCTCACGGCGGCGGTCTAACCGGCAGCTTTTGGCCTCGATGAGCGCACTAACTCACGTCCTCGCAATTGCCCGTGCTACCGCCCCCCTGCTCTCTCGTAAAGTACGACCGACACTTGTTAGCCGCTCTTTCTTACTATCCGCTTTCTCTCCGTCTGCTGCTGCTGCTGTGGATAGGTAGTTTTGTGGACGAGAATCGTGATGCCTGTTAGGATAGAACGACACCGCATACAAGCTGCTGGGTTTAGTTTTTTTTTTTTTTTTATTATTATTACCGACGGTCGGTAACACGTAAAATAAACATTGTAGTGTAGGATAGCAAATTGCAAGATGTTGGAGAATTAATCGAATGCACTTGCGCCTCTCGACCGAATAAATAAATCATCCCTGAATCATTGGCTCACAGACATTAACGACGACGCGCCCGTGATCATTTTTACCGACCGCACGCATTTCCTCGCAATCAAGCTGAAGCGAGAGTAAAAACTACGAACATTCCAAGCGAGTAGACATTCCTTCCGCAAACTATCGGCTAGAAAAAGCCGTTTCGACCAAACATCCATCAGTTTCCGGTCGCTTCTCGCTTCATCTCTCTCTAGTATACCGACGATATCTAGGTCACACGGGACGGAGAGTCTAACGAGCGCGAAAAGACACGCGCATAAATCATCTCTCTCTTACTCTCTACTGGCGCCCAAATCCGCGGAGGGATAGATGTGGGATATTAGAATGACCGAGAGAGCGTGAAAAAGGAGCTGCTGAGATGCTGTGTGTAACGGTTTTATATGTGCGGCTGATGCTACTGATGCTGTGTCCAGTAACAGACGTTATAAGCGGATTCCGCGCGAACCTTGGCCTGCGGAACGAATCGAATTTCGCGCGTTCTATCTCAGGAGTCTCTCGTCTCTCCTTCTCTCCTCTAATATTCTATTTTCATAACTGGGACGGTGTACACCAGCATAGCATTGCCATCGAATTAATTAATATTTTCGATCGACACACGTTCCATGGTTTGATGGGCGCCATTATTTATACATCGTCGCTCAGTGATGGTCGTTTAAAATTTCGCAACAGCAGCATATATACGCCGACGAATTAATTTCCACCATCAGAATGGCCTTCATTATTACAGAGACGCGGTCAGTTCGTTCGGAAATGAGTCGAGGGTATTGGCCGGTAGTTGTGGCCCCGTGTGTCAATTGTATTGCGTTTATCAATTAATATTACAGTGGCGATGGTCGATGTGCTTCCCGGTTCAATATTGGAGGGCAAATGAAGGGTTGTTATTGACGTTGCGCTGAATAATTCTGCGAAAATTGTCCGGCCGCGAAGTTATGGAAAAATCGATGCGAGTTTAAACGCCGATGAGGCGGAAATAGAAGTGTTCCGGGTTATTTAGAAAAACGCGAGTATTTAGAAAAAATAAAGATTTTTTAATCAAACTCATCAGACGGAGCTCGTAAATAATGCATCGATTTCGTTCACGGCACATCAAGAGAGAGACAGAGCCAATATTGCGCCAACATTGATGGTCCGTTATTAATTTTTTTTCAGCTCGTCTCTCGCGATATTAACGATCTGCTATTCAAATTCCGTCGACGCGATCAGCTGCTGTCGGTCTCGGTTTTCATTCCCCCCTCCTCCACTGCAGAGCACCTGCGTAATAAGATGCGCGCAATCTCCGCGCGTGATTCTCGATCATCGCGGATCCGTAAAGAGATACTGCTGTTCTGGAATTAGTGTGAAACGAGAGACTGCAGGTCGTTCGATTGTTATTTTACCGCTTCTGGAGTGACATTTTGAGGTTACGCATAGCATAATAGTTCGTTGAAATTTCCCACAGCATCAGAACTTGCTGACAGCAAAAGCAGCAGCAGCAGCAGCAGCTTAATAACCCGTACTTTAACTTACAACCGATCTCGCTTGGCTGAATTCTTTTGGCGCATATAGGTGCACGTACAAGTATATAGTCAGCTGTTGAGCGCGCGCGCGCGGGGTTCTTATGAAAATTTCGTGTAGACAGACATCGGGGGGAATGCTTGTAGCAACATCGGCTGCTACTTGTCTTCCCATAACGGATGTTCTGATTGTGTTTCAGGGCAGCAGCAGCAGCAGCAGTAGCGGCTCTCCCCGGCAGTTCACATCTAAATCGCATGTTCGAAGCAATTAACTCGCGATTGACCTTTCGACTGCAACGATTCAGCAGCTCTCTCTCTCTCCCCACGTTCCAGTCGTCGTCGCTTGGCTCCGTTTGAATTACCGTTTTTCATATGCGCGCACCAGTTAGCCTCTCTGCTTTCTTATGTATATTCATGGCTGATGCTTCTTTTTTCCCCAACAGCGGCTTGTGAAAACGCCACGGCAATCGCGCGGATGCATCGAGAGCTCGATTATTCCAGATGCTGCTGAGCTTGTGTTCGGACTCCTGTCGTCGTCGTCGTTGTTGGAATGTAACTTATACCGCGAGAAGACAGCATGTAATTGCGGAGAGTGTAATTCGAGCTGGCTTTTGCTTTTATTTTGAGCGTTGAAAATTTTGCTTCCATATCCCGTTGACCCAGAAAATTCGTCGATCCATCTCTCGGTGTGCAGCATTTCAGTGATATGCCGGAAAAATTCGCAGCTCGTCTTCCCATAAGGAAGACGATATTGGCAGCATCTGGCCGCTTCTTGTTCGACCTCGTTGTAATCGGCGCTTCGATCGCGGCGGCTTTGGCGCGCGCGGGATTCGCCAAACGATCGTGTCCGAATCGATGTATATTATCGTCCATCTCCTCAATTCCGATGCTGCTGCACGTATATACCTATGTGTCTATGTGTATACAATATATATATATACGCGAGTGCTACTCATGCATATTCATGCGACGACGACGACGACGACTATTAACCGCGAGAAACACTTATCGACGCGTGTGAACGCGGGGGAGGCTATCGGATTCCATGCGCAGGTCAATGAGGAATTATATGTATATTTTTCTTTCTGCTGTTAAACGCTGGATGATCGCACGGATTTTTTTATTTCGGGAGATCGATCAATCGAAAGTTCGTACGTATACACGCTTTGGTGCTTTCGAAGGAGGATACTTGAATTTCCAATGCAGGCGATATACCGTTATACGAGTTCTTTTACTGTGTCGTATTTGTACTGGTTTTCGAAAATACGAAACCAGTTCTTTTTTTTTTATTTCATCGATTTGGTTATACCGGCAGTTTGAAAGCGTACTCGGCGGTAAATGCCGTGTATTCAAGAAGTTATTTATTTCTGGAGGGAATGCACTAATCCACAGCACTCAACCCTTGCCCGTATTATAATACAGCAGCCGCGCATTATACGTAAATACGGGTAAACAGCTCGTGCGCGCGAAATTCAAAAGCAGACTATTGTCGAGTCATAGCCGAGAACCTGCAAATCTCGCAACAAAGGGCGGTTGCTCACTCTCCTGTAAACCAAATCGAGTGCGCACAGAGGGGATTAGAAATCCAGGTCTAAAAATGACTTATAGTTGTCCGCCTGCGCCATAAATACAAAGCTCGTTCATTCTTCAACTCGAATTAGCGAGAGCTTCGGTTTACAGCTAAAATACATTTCCATCAGCTGTCAACTGGCCATACAGCTGCGCACAAAAGCGGCGAGTATCAATTTATCGGTATTTAGCAGAGGAGGAAAAGTCTCTCGAGAATACAAAACTCTCTCTCTCTCCGGGGCAGTGAAACAGAGAGCTCCTCTCAGCCGACTACAGTTACCCCATAAACCGATCGTCCGCAAATCAAGACCGACGAGCTCGAACACCGTTACGTCAGCTCTCGTCGTCGTCTAAAATTTTCCGACATTTTCAATGCGACATAAAGCGCAGCCAGCCAAAGCGAAGAGCCGTAAGCCTTCTCTCTCGCTTTCAGCTCTCAAGAGAGACGACGAGAGAAAAATCGCGAGAAAGACAAGCCGGTGCGTTATTGTATTTCTCTCTGCAGCTCGTACAATATAAATCACGGGGGGGCCTCTCGATACTCTCGTTGTTGCCGTGTTATTCCAGGCTCACACCTGCGTTTCCGCTCAGTCGTCATCGAGAGAGATGACGGCTTATTGTACCGTTGCGCTCGCCTATACTCGATCGCGAGAGGTGAGGAAAAATCAATGCTAAAGTACAAAAGCCGCGAGCTTTTAGTGCGACGAAGCCCTTTGACCTGTGGACAACTCGTGTCGCGCGTCTTTACGAGTCTTTCTCTTGCTCGTCCGATGGGAATTTATACTCGTGTATAGTCTGCAGCGCGACTTTATATCGTGTGTAGCCTACTCGGCTTTTGGCGGGCTTTGACATGCAAAGCAGACTGCTTTCTTCGCGCGACCAGGAGACGCCGTGGATGGTTTATACATGTACGGGGGACGACGATTTATAACCTTGCGTCTTTAGATAGATGGAATTTTTCATTAAATATTTTTTAAAAATTTTCAATTATTTCATAGCTCGGCAAATCCCAAAGAATTACCTTTAAAGCTTGATTAATTTTTTCCCAGCTGACATGTAAGTCTTTGAGAGAAATTGAAAAAATCCAGCTGTACCGCGCCTTAATCAAAGTACTTCTTTTACATCCATCATGTGCAAATAACGCACGTCGGCCGTCATCGCGAAAATCGATCGTCCTCCCCACAGTAGCAGCAGCAGTAGCAGTAGCAGTCCATCACAGAGCGACGTCTATTAGCGCAAAAACGGAATACTTGCGACTATACGACGTCGAGAGGCGAAACCGCAAAAAGCCGTAGATCCAGCGGACCGCCAATGTACAAGTATTTGCTGTAGCAGCATCGAGTAGCCGCGACTATATGACAGCGGTCACCAGAGAGAGAGAGAGAGAGAGCAACTCGTCGCTTTGAGAGCTGCTCCAGCAGTACAGCGGAGATAATCAAAAGGATCGGCGGTTATTGATTTTTCACAGTCGCAGATAGAGAGCATGAACGAAAGTTTCACTCTGATGAATAAATAATGAGATTATCCGTAAAACGCTACTGCGCAATCTCTACGCACCTCCCTTCGTGTTATATGCAAGAGAGCTGGGAAAAATAAATTAACACGCGCTGGAGAGAATGAATTCCCGCGAGAGAATCTAAAAATTAAAAACCCTCCATTGGAGGCCGCCAGGACAAAAAGCGTCTCCCTCCCTAATTCCCCGCTTTCATCGCGCTAATTGAAAAGGGAAGAGAGACAAAAAACAGTAGCTGCTGCTGCTGCTCTGCGAAAAAGAAACAATCCACAGCGCAGAAATTGTGCTGCTGCTGCACTAGTGAAAGACACGAAATTGTATTGTATATTATGTAGAAAGTTAAGCCCAGCCGGCGCCGCTCTATACTCGCATCCCGAAAGGAGACTCTGAAATATTCAAATGCGCGCTCTCTCTCTCTCTCTCTCTCCCTCACTCGCGTATAGAGAAAAGAAAAATCTCTGAAGTGAAGGGGAGCGAACTCCGGGGCAAATTTTCAGCTCAGAAGTCGCGGGATATAATATAAAAGAGAGCTGCGCGTGAATTAAAATTTTAATATTCCCCGCTCTTTTGTGTCTCGTCGACGACCCCCTATATACTATTATATATATATACTATTATATAGCCTTATATCTATACGTATAAATTATACGAATTCGATCTTCTCATCTATTATTAATAACAGTATCAATAATTTTTCTGTTTCAGGTAAGCTCCACTATTCCGAGTAAAGCCATAGCTGCAGTGTAACGGTGAGCACAACTGCAGAGCTGTATATATAATACACTTGGAATTACGTAGCGAATAAGATCGGTCGCGAATACTTGTATATATTTTCGTCGGAATGAGTCGAGGCTGGCTAAATCGCTAGCGGGCTTTTTTCTCTCTTCCTCCTCTCTTTTTGTCATTTAGATATCAGGCGCGCGCTGACAGTTTTGACCGACGCTCTACTTTTAACGGTCCGCGCGTCGCGCTCTCGTTGACGTTAACGGATAATTGATTCCCTCGCCCGCGCGGTGTTTGTTTTTTCTTTTTACGGGATTTTTCTCTCTCAACGTTTTTTTTTTTTTTCTAGAGCCAGATGCTTGATGACTCGTAGTATCGATTAGCGATTAGGATATGCAATACTGCACGCAGAGTCGATGGGAAGAATTTTAATCGAAACTTTATTATTTTAGTCAATCAACGACGTGAAAGAAAAGCCCGGGAAAATTATTCCCTCGAAACTTGGCAACCCACTTACCGAGAGCTCACTGCCTTATATATTAAAGCATGCAAATCAGTCCAGACATAGACGAGAGAGAGAACATATATATGTGTAGCCAGCAGCAGCAGCCGCTGCACATTTACATGCGTCTCGAACTTTATGCAAACAGCAGATCGGCCAGCTGCGCGTTTTTCGCCGCGAACTTTCCAAAGAAAGTCCCGCGCGGAAATTCGTTAAAAAGCCTACTGCACGCTATAATGGCCTCTCGAATGAAATTTACTCTGTACAGTAGACATATATACACAGTAGCAGCGCGGCGACCGCCTCCACACGAAAAACTATGACTAGAAAGTAACTCTGGCCTCTTTCCTCGATTTTCGACTGTACCGCTAATCTCTCTTTATCCACACGTCGATGTATACGGGGGGGATTTTCGAAATTCGCCTGTGAAAGTCGTATATATGCGGAGGGAAAGTACGTTTCATTTCCACGAGCGTTTGTATGTACATTTCAGCAATGATCCTCGATCACCTCGACGTCGTCGTCGTCCCCCACAATTACATGCTAATGAATTTTCGCTCTATTGGGAGAAAGCAGGCTATACTGCATCAGTGTAGCTCCTTAATTGCGGTCGATCCTTGACATTGATGACGGCGATTATTAGCGGATTAAGGAGCTGAAAGACGCGGCTTTTCACCGCCGAGAAGACGAGGCGTCCGAGATGTAATCACGCGCGCTTTGAGGTGAAATTGGGTTTTTGGCTCGCGACCCTTTTTTTCCTTTTCTTCTTCACCTCTCCCGCGGGGATATTAATTTGCGCTGCTTGTTAGACCGCGCGGAGAGAAAGTCGCGCGGATTAGGCAGTCATTGTTTCAGGCGGTCGATAATTTTTCTCTAAGAAAGTCTAAATTATTTTTGTCCTGTTCAACGATAAATTCAATATAGCAAGTTTCACGTAAATTAGCGTACTTTTATTTTATTATAAGGATATTAAAAAGAGCGAGAGAGAAATATAAACCTGCGCGGCAGCCGCGGTGGCGGCACGCGCCTGGGATAATGATGTAACGGTGTTTTATACGTTTAGCGCTAAAGTGCTCTCGTAACTTTTTCCTTTTTCCCTCGCTCTTTATTTCTCCTCGTGTTGCTCTCTTTTTTTATGATAGGCAGCTGTGTTAAAACTGCATTAATCCGCGTTGCAAAATGATCGTATCTTTATAATATAAATCCTCGCTCTCGTATATAAAAACTACGACGTTTCTCAACGCCGAGTGTCTATTGTCCATATTATCGTTTGCATAGACATCTCACATTCATACAGCATTTGAGGAAAAAGTCCTCATATACATATACTTACACCGTCACAAAACGCAAGGGGGACGAGAAGCCCAGAGGCGTTTTAGCGAAAGGATTCCGACAAGAGCGTAGCTTAAGCTAAGAATATATAAAAAGAAAAGATAACAGCAGCGGCGTCGTTTCTCCGTATTATATACACGCGCTCGTTAAATTCAGCAATAAAGCGCGGCTTCCCACGCTTTTGTTTGCTTTTGAAATTATTTAAAAGTTTTATTCCTAACTCGGCTGTTTCTATAATACGTAATTACTGAGCGCGCGAGCGCGCGGCCAAGGCGAAAATGTTTATATAGGTATACAAGAAACTTGGAAATCCAGCGGGAAATGAAAGGATGATTAATCTATGATAGTCCACTAATACCACGGCGGCGTTCATTCGAGTGGTGTTTGGAACTTTTTCTCGTAATTAGGTTAATAATGCACCGAGACTCGCCGTTTCGCCGATGAATTATTCTTATTTAACTGCGGCCGCAGAGTTGCGCGGTCATTAAATTAACTTTTTTAGCTAAACTCTCTCGATAGAATATTATAATGCAAAGTCATGCTACACTCTTTGACATTATTCATTTCGTTATTATTCGTATATACAGCTGCTTTGTTTGTCGCTCATTTTACTTTCGAAGTAGAGGCATTATATCGTCGGTCTACTTCTACCTCTGAAAAGTTCTCTCGACCGTAAAAAGCTCGTCGACGGCGATAGTAAAAGCAGCGACGACGGGTGTCTGTCCGCGTTGGGGAAAATATATAAGAAGAGGCGGCAGTAAAAATCTGAATGAAAACTCGCGGTTTTGCGGCAAATTTTCAAGCTGAAGAGAAATTCGAAACTTTAATACGGCTGCTGTTTGCTCGAAAAAGGGAGTATACAGGAATAAAATAACAGCCAGATATTTGACCAAAAGTTTATGTGTGTCCTTATAGCTGTGTATCTCCCCCACAAGATACCAAATCCTCCGCTAACT